>JAVQJS010034515.1:0-21450 GCA_036024795.1 Galaxias rostratus
CTAATAGGTATCAATTAGTTAGACTCAGCAGTATAAATTACCTCAGAACTAACATCCTGTTTAAATTCAAAACTATAAAAAATAAACATGCTAGACAAGATGAACAAAAGGTACCTTTACACAAAAGGTAGCGATAACACTCAATCCAGTTTAAACATCTGTCTACTATAAGCTATACATTTAGTTTATAAACGTATACTTGGACTACGTCTTACCATCTAGTGGATACATAGTCAGTGTATGGTGGCTGGGAACGGATTTCTCGGGCAAGGCCAAAATCTGCTATCTTAATCAGTTCAGGTCCCATGCAGAGCAGATTCTCTGGTTTCATATCCCGGTGGAAGTAGCCTAGGTGATGCAAAAACACAAGTCATAGTTGCGGAAAAACTACACTTTGTTACTATGTAAAAACAATAATTTTTGGACGGAGTTTTTAAAACAGATCCAGAAAACATAATCCATAAAACATAATATAAAAGGCTTTAATTGCCAACATTTCTTGCAAGATGAACGAAAGTGACAAAAGTGAATGAGAAAGAGAGTAGACTCTTACCCTGCTTATGCACAAACGCTAAGCCAGAAAGTACTTGGAACATAATATTCCTTATTTCATTTTCAGAAAACATCTTATCTTCCCTAGCAGCAGAAATAAGACCAAAGGAAAGAGATAGAGGATAGATGAGGAAAACAGTGCAAAAAAGTTGCAAGCTGTCAAAGTGTGAGTGACACCAATGGCAGAGAGGATGCTGCTTGTCATAATGGATTTCGAGCCAAATAAGCATCAATTTTGCATAAACCATTTGCAGGTGTGAGTTTGATATCTTGACCTCTCTTCAGGGAATCAAGAGAGAAAGTGAGTCATCGTTGAGGGATTAAATGGGACATGTCCGCTGGAGGTGGAGGCACGTGACTCCTCAATTATTTGAAACGAAGTCCATGAAATAGTATAATGCATTACCATTATGTAAAAACATAATTTGAAATTACTTTTCTTCAAAGTGGCAAGGCATGCATCTTTTGAAAATATTTTCACTTTTGACCAAGCGCAGCGCTCGTGAATTTGTTTGACATCTCTCTAAACGCGGGACTTACAACAAAAATACACAGACTGCTTCATTGAAGACATGTTTTTACCAATTTAAGACTTCTTACTTGCATAACAACAAAAAAGGCATTAGTAAAGCGTTTAAAATCAGGTTGCAAACGTCTGTCATCAGCAAAAAAAGTAAGTTTCTAGCTCTGATATTGACCAGGGCGGCATATTGTAAAAGGAGTTATGAAATTGTGCCCCCTCCAAAAAATTGGGTGCATGACCTCAGGTGTCTGCTATCAACAGTTTCTTATCGGCAGCTATTAATAACAATTTCACAACAAGATGAAAAGATGTATGTTGTTTATGTTAGTCTATGGCTTCGATAGGGATTAGCCAAATCTAATGAAAAGATACTTCTAATGTCTATAGCAAAATATTTCTTTATTTGAGTCTCCACAAACAAAGACATCTGACTCCCTTCAATTGCTCTTTCACTGAGTCCTTGTAAATGAAACATACCATGCTTGTGAATAAAGGACAGTCCCTGTAATATCTGAAATGTCATGTTTCTGACGACTGACTCAGGGAAGAACTTGTTTCTGTAAAACGAAGACCAATACATGGTCACTCACTCACCCAATCTAATTTAAAGGTTATTTAAAAGGTTCTAAACATTTAAGCTTAAAATACTTTACATAATTTCATACAATAGATACAAATGTAATAGAAAGACATCATAAAATGTTTCTGATTTCTTCTAATTCTAATCCATCAATGTTCGTTTGATTGAGGAATTCACTTATATTATGATGTGTTTTAAGGTATGTGATATATGTTACCTGTCTGTCATGAGTTGATAGAGGTTTTCTTTCATGTATTCAAAGACAAAATAGAGGTTATCATTCTCTCTGACAACTTCCTTGAGCTTCACCACATTGGTATGATTCAACTTCTTCAGTGACTATTAAAAACACACAAGAAAACAAGACATCCTGGTCGATAATGTAACTTCTTACTCTCAGCACCAAATCTGAATAAAATGTATATAAGATGTAAAATATTACATGCTAAAAAGGTATAGTATTATCTCACATTTGAGTTAAGTTGAAATACATAAATAAATATTTTATAATAGATGAAATTCCATGTATTATACACACTTCTTTTTACCATAACTTTTTATCCTCAATTGACCAATGTCACAAAGCAAATTCACATAAGCACATTATGCTCTTGTTTATGATGAAGTAACACTAGTGGAAGTATTTAGCCAAGTCCACTGTTATCCATGCCCAGTGGTTTTCAGTTCCCTAGATGAATCCTACCTTCACCTCGCGTAGGTTCATGCATTCGTCCCAAGAATAAAACTTCCTTTTCATTCTTTAAGGACAAAGAAAAGTATTCAAATGGCTTTACTAAAAGTCAAGTCAAGAAAATGACAAACTATGAGCTACTATTGAATATAGTCCTATCACAAAGGTATGATGTAGTCGAATATTTAAACGGGAGTCCTAAATTGATTTATTAAGGATAATGATTTTTTCATGCATGTAATACACAGTATTTATCTTTTTGTATTACGAGGTTTCCAAAATGCCTTTTAACACTATAACCTAACATTTACTAACAAAGCTGGCAGACACAATGCAACATTGATTATTCACTCTCTCCCATGACAAGTTAGACTGAAGTTTTGACACGTAAAAAGATTTGGGGGGAAACAATAAAAACTTCTGTCCCTAATTCCACACGAGGGTGAGCAAACAGAGACATGTCAGATGGAACCAAAAGGCTTATTTTACAATTAAATGGAACTGACCCACAATTATACTCGTTTTATTGTAGTTTGTGAGTTCCTTGTGTGCTGCTGAAGCAAGTTACATACATGTTATTTAAGATTTTCAAAATAATAAGAAGCTGACTAGCCTATTCTACAAGACTTTGTGTCTACCGCTAACGCCTTGCCACAGCAGAAGTCAACAGGGATAAGCAGTTTAAAGCTATACACCATAGTAATAGTCAGACCAAGGTGAAGAATAATGGAGTGTTAACTTTATGTTTGAAAGCTGATGGGTACATCACAGGCATGGTAGATTGATGGGTATGCTAGAAAAAGAACAGCCATCTCACCTCTTAATTGCCACCAGCTCCCCAGATGCGTTACATTTGCCCATGAGAACACTGCCAAAAGTGCCGTCCCCCAGCTGTCTCATGGTGGTATAGCGGTTCATCTTCCAAAAAGGAACCAAGCTTGGCTTGTCCAGTGATGAGCCTTTGATGGTCCTACATAGTCCAACTGTGTCAGTCATTGTGAGAACAGATGTACAATTACCTCTCTCAACAGAAAAATACTTGGCACACTGGCTGAAGCTCACTGCTGCTGCTGGCTCATATGTACTTTGATGCTACAGCTTGTCATGTTCCCTAGAAAAACATAAACACTGACATTTAACGTTAGCTGTCACTTTTACCTTTCTGCTGAAGACGTGCCTCAGATGGCCGGGTAGATGTCACAATGAAGGACAAGCATGTAAACCTTATGCCGTTACGGGTAAATATATAATTGAGTCTACCCTAACCCGAATCAAGTCACTATTACAGCTGACAGGTGGTTCCTTCCAACAGGCAAGTGGATTAAGTTTCTCTAAGTAAAGTGTTCTTAGAGAAAGGGTTCACAAGGGAAGCAGGCTTTAAGTGATTAGACTTGTCAGGGGAAATTAGCCGGATAGGTCACAGACCAACCGTACAGTATCTTACTGTATGAATATACTTGGATCCTAAGTGACCATTGAAAATATCAATCCCAGAACAAAAATATCTAGTAAATGTATGTATTCACAACTTTTATACACAACAATTATAGCACTGCAATCAAATTTGTTCAAAGTTAACACAATTTAAGGTGACTGATTAATTTGTTATTTTTAAAATCCCTTATTAAGTCGTACAATTTAAATCAAACCACAACGCGTGCAGTCTGGTAATATCTTCTGATATCTCAAAGATATGAAGATAACCAAGTGTCCCTCTAGTTTTAATTGGCAAACGTTCCTGATTTTGCTTTGTGTTTGCAAATCTTTTAACAAAGATATTGAAAGCAATTTAATAGATTTCCGAAAGACACACTTAACTTTTTGTTAATACTAACATTAGCTCGCAGTTGGTACATTGGCTAAGTTAATAGCTAGCAATCTTGAAGCCATCACAGCTTAAATTCGATTGGCAAATGTTAATAATAGTCACTACACAGCGATGACAATACACAAATACCAACCTACCATTAAAACAAATGTCCTGTACTTTCACCCTATCAGTACACACGGCAAAGCTGTTTGAGCCGCTACCACTGGTAAGAATAGCCATACACCGTTTGCAGTCATTTTACTGTAAAGACAGCCACCCAGTCAATTCACAGTGGCTTCATATCTCCAAGGCAACGGAACATCTGCTTGAGTCACACGACGACACACGATCGACATGCTAAATTCAATTTCCTAAATCGTGGGTGATACAAATATTGCAACAAATGCTGAGAGAATCTATAATACGGATTCAAACTAATGTTTTAAGCTTTCTTGCAAGTAACATTATTTACAAAAAAACAAGAAGGGAACCCTAAATTACTGAGTTATAATGGCCTAAACCTGACACAAGTTTAAATTCAAATACAAATAGGCTTCTACGGTCTAAAAACACAAAACACACTCCATACATAACACTTTTAGAAAACATATTTTCTATATGTATTATTATGATTACCTATTAGGTAACCTATATGGTTGTGTAATTAATTGTCACATATTATTAATTTTTTCGCATTGTGTTTTTATTTTTGTTCCATTTCACCAAGTTTGTGTTTGTAAACCTATTTGGCAATCAACTTGATTCTGATCTAGGCTATCAGAACATTTCACATCAAAAAAAGTGGAGCATTGGCGCCATCTCTAGTATTGTCGGTGATTTATGCAATTGAAAAAAAACACGTCTATTAATAGATATGTACTTGATATGCATGGCCTACTGTTCTGCCAAAATATTACTGCTTGTATAAGAAATATGATTAGATAGTGCAACCAAATTAATAAGCTTTTGCTTTGATATGAAACGACCTCAAATAGGCAAGAAAAACCTATTCTAAAACGCATCTCTAGTATTCGAAAGCCTGGCCAACAAAATGTCTTTTGTATGTAGTCAGGAAATGAGTGGAATGAAAATCATGACCAGCATTCTCGAAATGGCCATACTGTAGTAGTGTGACGCACTGTGCAATGCCCCTAAGAACTGTGCAGATACATTTTTGGCCATTATTACAGTGGGTGGTAGTGTTTTTCTCAAAGGTTCAGCTTTTGGTTACTTACGGTAAGGTGGACCCGCAGTGTCCACTAAGGGATCAGGTGATCCACTAACCACGGAGCGTATGCTGACTGATGAAAATGACATATAGCAAATGTCGGAGCATAATTCATTCACGTTTTCGGATCAAATTCGAATTTAAATTGCATCACTGGAGCGCCAATGTAAGGATGGCGCGTTAAGATTGGTGCGTAAGAGCGATTTTTGATATTTTAATTTATGAAAAATCCTATTAACAGACAGAAATTGGTTACAACATGGGGCTGTGCTACAGTTTACGTCCCCGGCTCTTTGGGGACCTCAGTGGGTCTATTTCAAACGCTACCTCGGACTCAGATCAGCCTCCCGACACAGTTGTACCTTCACGCGCCGGGGGACCTCGTCAAGAGGACACAGGGGGATGTGGCGAGACTTCATCGCTCCGCGGTGGTGGCCAACTACGCCATGGGGACACAGCCAAGCTCCCGACCGGGGAGCTCCGCCGTGGAGACACAGGCACCGATGGGGTTCTGATACAAAACGGGGGTGGCGGAGGAGGCAAGGGAGCGGGGAAGGACCGAAGTCGACGCCTTCAGTTACTGCAGAAGACTAGCACTCAAAAGCAGAAAAACTGGGATAAATTGCTGGTTGAGGAGAAGGAGGCCGAAAAGGAGGCGAAGAAAGTCAGCAAGAACATTGACAGAGCGCTAAAGGAGCTCAAACGAGAATATAAACAGACTCATCGACTGCTATTACTCGGTAGGTGTTTCTCCTCAGGAGCGAGTGTCATTTATTGTTGGAAACAGAGTTTAATATTCCATTGGTTTTTGTTTCCCCTCCGTTGGCTTTGGGGAATTGCCTATCCACTGCAGCCGTCAATGACGAATGATGAAAATAGACATGTAACCCCATACATACCAGTTTACTGTTTTATGTAGTGCTACATGATTAAAAATGTTAATCGTAACCAATTAGTTACTTAGTATTACCTTATGATCGGGGCTCGGAGGTGGTTGCTATTTCTTCTAAATTCAGAAACTATTGCAGTGTCACTAAACCTGTATTAACGCTGGTTTTAATGGCTCCTTTTGGTTGATGTAAATCAAGATATCGCTTCACCTCACATTTAGCTAACCGAGATAGTACACATACATAGATTTTATTATGGCATTTACGTATTTTCTGTCTTTAATATAATATTTCTTAATTTGTCTATAATTTTTAATATGTGGGGAGCATTTTGAGACATCCATGTGCATGATTTACATTCTACCTCATAATATGACTGGATGTGTTGGACATTTTCAAAAATAGAAAATATCTGCACTCGCATTTTAGAGTCCAGTGAGGGCACGGGTCTCTAAGGAAGTCCATATTCCTTTATATGGCAAGCCCTTGTTTTGTTTCTTGTTCACTAAAAGACAAATGCGTAATATAACAGCAGAATAATATCTTTAGCTTTACTTAAACTGTAAGATTTTTTTTTTTTTACCACAGCGCAGCTTACTATTTAATGCTACTTTAAGCTTCGATGTTTGAATAAGCATTCTAATTTCCCCTTCTTCAAATACAACATATGCATGTATTATGTATCAGGTCATTTTGGTGTTAGCGCAGCTCCATTCCTCAAAATTAAAGAAAAACAAATGTCTGGTATATTCCTTTATATGAAAAAGCAATCTTCTAAGTTGATCAGTACTGTTTGTTCAACACATTACTGTGTCATTCCAGCATCTTATCTAGTATTATCGTCTAGGCTTGTGTCATATTTATTTAGGTGTTATCTGTCCAGGTACACCCAAGTGCCTCAGCAACAGTTAGCTAACGGCCACTTTGAGTTTCCTTGAGAAGCCATGGGACTTTATACCTTCCAAGTCTCTGTTTGGACTCCTGTTGCATTCCAGAGGACTGTGGTGTGTGTTCCTCTGAAAGTGGACACCTTCCAAATAGTGTTACATTTCAAGACAAGTAATGCTGGCCAATCTGGTTCACTTTACCTATTTTTATTCTGTTGAATAAAGCCATAAGTATTTCCCTTGTAGGTTGCCGTAAGACTGCGATTGGAATCACTGTTGGGGCTGGATCTACGTTTAGATTGTTCTTCTGTTTTGCTGTAGTATCGGTAAAGATCATTATTCTGGTAGGAAACAGACTTTTAAACACTTTTTTGTCAGTCACTCTTTTATTTTTTTAAATTAACTTTAAAGGCCATGTGACACTTGAATATAGTTTGCCACACTCCCTGTTATTCCTGGAAAGGATGTATATTGTGCAGCTATAGGAACCCAACTCAAAGAAAAATAACTGAGTGATATAGCATCTGTTTCAGGCTTCCAAGATGTCCTTCAGTGCCTGTTTCATATCTTACCCTTATAACTTTTTTTCACATCCTAGAACAGCAGGCTAAAAGTAAAGTGTTGGATAAAATAAATGATCTAAATGATTGGGCCTTGAGAACATAAAGCCTAGGAAAGGCAAGCAGAAGAAGGATGTCCTTGACTTGTGACAAATGGTAGCCCCTAGCTTTAGGTCGTTTGATGGTAGCTATGGGCATTGCAACGTTAAGGAAGCTCTCGCATGTCCTTACCATGCATTAGTTTGTGCATTTAACTCATCTTGGAAAGAGGCTTATCCACTTAGGCACACTGAGAATATGGCTCCCTCAGCCTTTTCCTTTAAATGCAGGAATATCTCAACTGTAGAAGCATGTGAACTTTGCTTCCTTCTAAATGGGTTTTATCATTGACCATCACTGAACTTTGCTACTTACTACATGTCATGGAGTTCCCAGTAGCTATAATGATCAACAGGCATATTTAGGTTGGAAGTTATTGACATATTTTTATCATATTGATATCACTATCAGCCTTTGTACTGTAGCATCTGGATAATATGTAAACGGTGCTTAAAAAGTTTACTATTATGGTGAACTTCAGCATGTTATAATGTTGCACTGTTTTATGGGTCCTCAAATTATCTTAGTCTTTGAGTACAATGACTCAGAGATTCTGTTGAAGGCTGCAAGCTGTATAAGTCCTAACATTGTTACATTGTTATAGCTAGTTTTTGTGTTGAGGGTCAAGTGTTGATTAAGATACATTTACAATGTTACAAGTTAAATATATCTATGGATAGAATTGGGCTATTTTTAGGCTACTCTCTTTATCACAAATGGAGCGGTAGGCCTAAAACCCATTTATTTAGCTTGATTTACTTTTTAAGGCAGAATTGAAGGTCACACCCTCCATTCTTTCTCTTTCTCTCTCTCTCTCTCTCTCTCTCTCTCTCTCTCTCTCTCTCTCTCTCTCTCTCTCTCTCTCTTACACACACACACACACACACACACACACACACACACATCCAAGTGACATGAACATACTGTAGACAAATGTTAAGTGTGTGGGGTGGGGGTGGGGGTCATACAAATTAGAATCCAAATCTTTGATTTAAATACACTGTTTTGTGGTTGGAGTAGTTGTACAATAATGTCTAACCATGGGTTTAGAAATTAGTGATGGATAGAATGAGTATTCCTAATTTGGCAAGGTGTGGCAATGGTACTGCTATAGCAAGTCTTTCCAAAAAATACAAAATTAGCCCACATACACACGTATATAACCTTTAAATAACTACATAAAACTGACTTGAAAACTTGCTTATCACCAGACATAGCACAGTTTATAAAAAATCAACCATCATGTAGGCCAGTGCTATGCAAGGCTCGGCCACTAGAGAGGGATGTGGGCCAGTTGCACGTTTTGACCTTGCATTAGGTGGGGAGACGGGTTAAGGTTCTGTCACCCCTATAGATTAGCTGTATGTGCTGTTCCTCATTTGCCTGCAGATTAACCAGGCTCCGCAAATTTGACTATATGAAATATAATTTGCATCATATTTGCAGGAAACCACATCATATAACGCTTTTGTGAAATAAATCATTCCCAGGCCGTAGATTACAGTAATAAAATAGAAGTATTGATGCAATGTACTGTTCGATACAAGCTCCCATTTTAGTTTAAAGTCTAGTTGGTTGTGACGCAAAACTATATGTGGATATGGCTACAAGAGAAAAACGTGGAACAGGAAAAACGTTTCTTTCCTGTTGCAGGTTAAATTAATAAAATAATTTCTCAACCATTGCTCAAACTATTACTCGTGTTAATGTCTCAATCTATTTTATACTAGTTGATTAATAGCTTTAAAAAATCGAGTCTATAGTGGGATAGTAATTAACTTTTTATTCAGTGAACGGAGTTGTAGAATAGAGACATGGATGGGTTTGACAGGTGTTCACGGCCGTCCTGTAAGGTGTGCCGCAGGATAGTGTAAAATTCTGCAGCAGCAACGTTTGACAACCTAAACCTAGGTCAGGGCCACCTCACTAACTAAGCAACTCCTTTCGTCTTGGTAAAGAACAGACCCAACCCTCCAAACTCATTCTGTGAAGGCGGATATACCGCCTCGTTGGTCTGTTTGATAGCTCGATAGTGAAGGTTTTGGGGACGAATGTGATCGTAATGGCTGTTCTGCCTTTGCAATTCACGTTATAAAATGATATCAGGACGAATTGGTGTTGAGTGTTACATTGTAACGAAGGTTTTTCCATGGTTCAGGGTTACTTCCTGGTGCCACAGAGAGAGGCAGTGCTGAGTTAAAGAGACAGAAATACAGATAGAAATTTTGATAGAAAAATACTGAGAAGAGGGGAAGAACGCGATTTGAACAGTTGACTGGATTCCAGAAATTAAAACCCTGTTTCTCTTTTTGTAGTTCCTTTGTTATTTCAACGCTTCGTGTATTTGTTGTAAATCAAGAATTCATTTGGATGACTCGGATGCCGAAGGTCCAGTTGGTTGCGGCTAAAACGGAATTGTAACGGGGAACATATACCTCCCTCCGACGGAGAAGCGTCGCACAGATTTTTTTACACCTACCCTATTGCATTTTTATAATTGTATAATCTTAGCTATTTTCATATTTCGATTGACGAGGTAGGGTTACGGAAGATGGGTTGTTTGGGCAACAGCAAGACTGAAGATCAACGCATCGACGAAAAGGCACAACGCGAGGCTAATAAAAAAATTGAAAAACAGTTGCAAAAAGAGAGACAGGCATATAAAGCTACGCACAGGCTGTTATTACTGGGTAAGGGTTTATAAATAGATTTTCTCTAATGTATTTTAAAATCCGTCGTTACCGAACACGTAGCCCATTTGACAGCTCTGGCAATATGTCATGGGGGGTGGATATTGATGGAAGCGAAGCCTATGGAGCCAACAATCATTTCGAAAACATTTCATTTAAAATATACGATTGACAGGGATTCTACAGTTGTGTTATTGTTGAGTTTGTAACATTTCTTGTTTATGTGGTTCATTTCAAAGGAGCTGGAGAGTCCGGAAAAAGCACTATTGTGAAGCAGATGAGGATTCTACACGTTAACGGCTTCAACGCAGAGTAAGTGCTTTTGCGTAAAGCTATATGTTTCGTATTGTATATAAAACGGTATTGCCTAATTGTCATAGCTATCTCAATATGTAAGAGATGAAGTGTCGATGGGAGAATATTTGCTCCATGAATCTTCTACAAGCACTGCAGCGCCTTTTGGGCCCAGTGTCCAAGGCTTCTCACAAGCCTAGTATTTCCACAATTATAAAGTAAACTAAACCAATTTATTTCTTCTTCTTTGCCTTTGTAAAAAAAAATATTTGGAACGTAGATACTAGACATACTACATGGTCAGTGAAGTTTACTTTTAATAACTGCAGGATGAGATAATGATGCTAATTTTGCTGTAAGGCCTTGTCTGTCATTGATCTTAACAATGGCCTATTTTGAACTTGCTTTGATGCCACACAGACATGCAATTGCTTTTATATTCGTCTATGTATAGTCAAAAGGTGATCTTTAGACATTTGACAAGGCCTAACATTTCTTGCAACTGCATTGGTACTATGGGCTAGCTTACACTTTATATATTTTAAGTTGTTGCAATTGTCCTTTAATTTAATCGTTGCCTAACATCAATACACTGTTTTCATGCAGAGAAAAGAAACAGAAAATCCAAGATATTCGGAAAAACGTGAAGGATGCCATAGTGGTGAGTTTAATCAACCGTATCTGTATTAATCTAAGATTTGATTTTAAAAAGTTCCTATATTGAATGTTTTTGATTGAACAATCACAGTTCCTTGACTATGTGAGTTTATGATAAGACGTAACATATATGAATCCCTCCTCTAATATCTCTTGTTTTTACTTTTTCTTTTTAGACCATAGTGTCTGCAATGAGCACTTTAATACCCCCAGTCCCGTTAGCCAACCCAGAGGACCAGTTCAGAATTGACTACATAAAAAGCATAGCTCCTCTCTCAGACTTTGACTATACGCAGGTAAGTGTGTAATTACCTGCACACATTCATCTTGGTGATGTGATGTGTTTGATATTTTGTGTGTTTATATGTATGTATGTGTGTGTGTGTGTGTGTGTGTGTGTGTGTGTGTGTGTGTGTGTGTGTGTGTGTGTGTGTGTGTGTGTGTGTGTGTGTGTGTGTGTGTGTGTGTTTGTGTGTGTGTGTGTGTGTGTTTGTAAGTGTGCGTGTTTCCGATCGTGCACGTGAAGGCTTTTTAGGCTGAGCAAGTTAGAGCACACTTTGTATGGTTGTTCAGTGTCCCATGACTAACAATTGATAGGGTTGAGAGATCTTTGTACAGTAGCTTAGCAGGATATAATTCAGATAAAACAGAGGGGACGTCTTCTTAGGTATATTTTTGTTTGCCTTTTCCAATGTCCAAAGCCATTTTTTTATATTTAGTGTGTGAGGAATGGTTGTTATTACTTTGAGTCATTTGTTATGTGATAAAGTACAGGGTGAAACTGCCTCCTAAGTTTGATCCCTCTGTGTAATTCAAGCGGACGCACTTGGATTTGAATACAAGTGGAAGAACATTGGATTCTTTTCAGTTATGATCATTTAACTGATAGCACTGGGTCACATGATGGAAATACAGATAATGTTTTACATAATTTTGAAAATCTTTCTTGTTTTATTAACAAACGGTTGCAGCTCATTGAAATGGGAATTACAAATGATTTAGATAAGCATAAGATTGTTTTTTTTAACAAGCAAAATACTAACACGCCTAAAGCTTCTCGTGTTTTTAGTTTCCTTTCTTAAAGTTAATTCATTTCTCTTTTTTTTTTATGTATTCCTGTTGTAAAAATATGGAATCAACGTAGGCACATTCCATGATATACTACGCATTTTAGTAAACACAGCATGCATCAGCATTGAAGCTTGATTATATGTGTATAGTCACCAAATTATAAACTCTGTTATTAATACAGAATGACCATCCAGATTGTTTTTTTACAACATAGTAGAGATAACATACATTATGTTGATTAGAAACTAGGGTCACATGCCTTCTATACACTACTTAACAATTTATACTCTTTTTAGAGTACAAATTACAGATCCAGAAGTGTAATGGATTAGTTCAATATTTATTGGACTGTCAAATTTCTGATTTCCAAAAGTTTTCGAAATAGATTTTTTCTGTGTTTGATGTGCATCCTACTAGGTTTGTTATCCTGTCCTAATAAGTCTCGGTCTTAGTCGCATTCCTACTATTTCTGACTATGCCACGCTCTTATTTGATTAAGGAGGAGGCTATCTTTGTCTCCAATCGTGTTTATTCGATGAGAAATATACATGAACAAAAAGCATCGGGGTGTATTAGAACGATATCCTCTGCATGGTCAGGACCAGTTTGTGTAGAGCGGGGGAGGGCTGGTTGTTGTGTTCTGTGACTGGGGCCATGGGGAGAGTTGCCGTTCAGTTCCCAGGCCCAGCCTGGCCAAAGGGAACAACATGGCTCTCTGTTTGGTGGGTCTGTGCTTGTCATCAGTCTCTGGCTTCGTTTATGCCATCAGTGTCACCACTGCATTGTCACTTAGTGCCACCGGCCCTTGATAACCAATTGTGCCACACAGGAACCGAGCCAAACGGGCGACCTGTTGCATTCACCTGTTGGTTTCGGTTATAGTGGACTGAAATGTTTTATCTTTCTTTTTTGACTTAGGAAAGGTGGAAGGCGTGATGGATTTATTCAGCTCTAATTAACTTAACATAATGGCCAGCAAAAATAATTATGGTTATACACGGCAACTTTTGTTTTGCTTTACTGAGACATGAACTTTCTACTCGTTATCTATTTGTATATTCACCGAAATACCTAACGCAGTTATTTCCGTCCTTCTTTTGTATTGCCTTTACTACCTAACCTGCTCACTGCACTGGTAGGGAAAATGATGTGTGAATATGAACGGTAGTGTATGCAAAATGGAAACAAATGCTGGCCGACTGGAGCGTGATAGCTACATTGGCTTCCCCACAGCATTCATCTGCACAAGTGGAGCAAATTCAAATGAGTTCCTTCCCCTATTTTAGCGGTGAAAAACGATCTCCACCATGGTCATTTAGCTGAAACGTGGAATCCTTAGGTGTGCTTCTAAATGTGGTATGATATTAATTGGTGACAAATGAACACTGTGTTGTTTTCTTCTATAGTTGTTCTATTAAACAAAACTTAAGGATGGGCCTTTTGTGTTACTCTAAAATTCATTGCATCTTCTCCATGTGTTACTTGCCATGCAAAATGGAAGCTGTCCATTTTTGTTTTCCGACTTTTGAAACTTAGAATGAGGGCCTATGTTTTATTTAGCTCAAATCGAGCTCATCCCTTTAGCGGACAGTGGCTTTTCTTAACTGGTTTTAGGGGCTTTGCCTATGAAGTCAACGACTGGCACACTGATTTAGTGTTGCATTGCTGCTCATTTTGAAAGCTTTATTGACCGTTTGTCGAGACAAAGTTAGTCAACATTGTTTGATGTCTGTGCACGAGTCTACACCTAATTGTGACTGTCTTTTAAGTAACTTGATCTGCTCAACTCTGCCCTTGTAGCGTGCTTATAGCCTTGAAGGATAAGGCTTTAAGAAATATCCCCTTGTCATTCGATTCTCCAAGTTTTGTTCAAGTTTTTGATTTTACACAACTATACAACGCTGGCTATTATAATTAGTTTGATACTTTCTGGGTGTTTGTGAGGGCCAGAGGGAGGCCGGAAAAGCTGTTGTGGTTCTTGGTAGATGTTATGAAAGAAGGAGTCTTGAACAGTCTTTCTCTCTCTCTTTTTTTTTTAGCTAAATTTGTACTCTTTAACTGAAGTAACACATGAAAGTCAGGTCTCTCTGTGCTGGGTGCCTGTTATCTAATACAGATCTTTTCCAATCTAATAAAAGTGGTGATGATGGCTATCATGGGTTTCAGTGGAGCTGGCTGGCCAGGCATGGGGGAACAAAGGTAGCAGGCCATGGCAGTATGTTTTTTGTACCAAGGGGAGGATAGAGGTCATTCCAAACTTTTGCCAAAGGAATGTCTGATGCACATTCACATTGATTATTTGAGCTGGCAATCCAGTTACTCTTCTAAAATCCATATGTTTGCTTTATCACATGAAACCAGCTTAAACCAGTAGTTTCTCTTATTATCAGGCGGACCTAACATTATATGACCTAAATTACTGTAGTTATCTTATAAAGCAGATTCCTATAACATCTCCCAAATGCCCTGCTTGCCATTAAAGTCAAACTAGGCCTAGTCAAGCCAGCTGAGGATATGTCTTGTGGCCAGTAAGGGTTGATGGCTGGATGAGAAGGATGACGGGTAGCAGTAAAGAGTTAAAAGCTTGTGTTGTGAACTCTCTCTCTCTGTCTCTGTTTCTTTCTCTCTCTCTCTCTCTCTCTCTCTCTCTCTCTCTCTCTCTCTCTCTCGTTCTCTTTCTCTCTCTCTCTGTTATCAGTTCTTCTGTAGGGCACTGCAGCACACACTGTATTTATTCAAAGGCCCAGTGTCACACGCCTCTGTGGAAAAGAGCCCTGAGGAACATGCTCGGCCCCCCCTCCCTCCCTATGTCTTTCTCTCTCTCTTTCTTTTTCCCTCCATCAAGTTTAACATTTGCTTACACTGTCAGGTTCTTTCTTATTTATCTGTCCGTTTCCAGCTGAAAGTATGGGAAGGTGAGCTGCCGACTAGAGCAAGTGTGACTGAAGGCTTATTGACTGTAGCTTGAGAAAGGGTAGAGTCAAAAGTGGAAGTACTGTTCACATTTTCCCAACCGACCAATTTGTCCTTCACTCTTCAAAAAAAAAAGAAGGGGAAAAAAGTAACGTTTGTGAGCTCTTTTGCAAAGAAAATGGATGGCGACGAATTTAACTGTTGACATACCTCTATCCAGTCTTCATTATGGATCTCTGGATCCCCACCCGCATCACATTAATCTCTGGATCTCTCAGCAGAGATATGGGATACAGCATGTGATCGTTTATGAGAATCCTCTCTCTCCATTTCGCCGCCCTCACCCGCTCCAGTCCAGAGTACAGAGGGTCATGAGGAGCCCCCATCTGAAAGGCATGTGCATCAGCTAGGAGGCGAGGAGGGATATAAGAGCAATAATCTTTGTTTTAGGGCATACAGAGTCCTGGGAAATGTCTCAAAGTCATTGATAAGATGAGCTCGGGACACAATGCTGCCCATTGTTTGGTGGCAGGAAGTCAGCTGCAAAAAAAGAAGAGACCTATGTTATGTTTAGTAATATACTGCTAAATATGTTAATGGATACATTCGCCATCTCTCTTTAGCACAAGGGGGACTTGTGCCAGCATTTATGTGCTTTAGGGAATGTCATTAATTTTTAGCCGTATGAATTTAATGCTATCTGTAGAAGAAAAAGGACATTATTATAAGGATGCCTGGTCTTTACTCCTTATACAGCACTTGGCATGACTTATAAAATGGTAGCCCTTTTATAACTGTAACAAGTGTGACCACCATTTTATAAATGTCTTTTAAGCTTTGTTTAGCACAGTAACCTCGTCGAGTGTAGTCTAACCAATATGATCTCCTAAGGGAAAAATATGGCTTCATGTTGTCAGTTGATGCCTCAATCACTGATTCTTGTAATAATGTGGTACAATTGTATGTTAAACAGAACACATAGCATATGCATGTATGATAGGCAGTGTGTGTTTTTGTGTTTGTGTGTGTGTGTGTGTGTGTATATAGATGCCTTGGTATTTGCAGAGGAGAAAATGTCTCCCCGCACTGTTAAAAAGTATTCCACTTCAAGGCTTGTCTCTGGTCCTGTGTTAGCTGATTCCTAATGCCATTATGTCTGCTTTCATGTGAACAGGAGTTCTTTGACCACGCGAAGAAGCTCTGGGACGACGAGGGAGTTAAGGCGTGCTTCGAGAGGTCCAACGAGTATCAGCTCATTGACTGCGCACAATAGTAAGTCCCAGCAGGTCCTCTAAAAGTATGCCTGAAAACCGATAGGCACGGCAAAATTGCACCTCATTGTGATAACGAGTTAACCTACCGTATAATGTGTCAACGGAAACTTGTAGCTCTTAACCCCCCCGGTCCTCTCAATGGGGTTTGTGTGCCTGTACAAGCTTTGTTCTGTGTACTGATGTCATGTATGAATATGGCTGAGATCTGTTTGCGTTGGGCGTGGCCAGCCGCTGTTGTATTTGCCTCCAGGAAATAATAGACCTGTGCATGTCTCGCTAGTTTGACAGTTGGACTTTTCACAGAGCCTATAAGCCTTGCACTAAGGACATGGCAACCTGTTGGTTCAAAATGTATTGTTTGAATTAAAACACATCTGTCGTCATTCTGACCTTCTGAGTATGGCTCAAAGAGAGACTAGTTGGGCCTCCAGGATCTTACTGTCCCCAACCCTATTCTGTTCAGGACTGCTCTCGATTGCAAATGGTAAGCTTCATACCGGCTACAGAGCACAACGGACTATGCCTGTGAAAATATCGATGGTACACCTGTGGTACAGGAAGGCACGTCAAGATCCTGTTTTTTTGGCTGCGCTCCCCGACCAGTTTAGGTGAGGCCTAACCGAGGGCTGACCATCGCGTGGTGGCTGTGCCGACAAAAGGAAGTTTGGATATGCAAACTGAGTCACCGATTACAGCCTGGGCTCCTCCTGCTTCCTCTCTGACTCACCTCTGAATTCAGATGTAAATAACGCCCGCAACACGTCGGCTGTGGCCTCCGTCTGATTGGAAGCCTCCCTGTTGGGTTGGGTTACTTTTATCTTGTTTGGATGGCTGTTTGGTTGGCCATCATTTTATGTACGTTTTATATTATATTTATTTCGATTTTTTTCCTTTTGGTTTCATGTGGACATCTTGCTCTGTCTTCATTGCGTCAGTTTGGTAAGGAGGTCAGATCCCCGCTGGTCCGCCAACTCCGATAGAGATAGTCAGGTGATGACTGGAGAGTCACATGAAGCTGTAAGGGGGTGTCAATACAGTCCAGTGTCTGTACTGGTCTCCGCGGCTGCCTTAGAGGGCCTCGCGTGTTTGTCCACGTAAAAAAAAATCTGCCTGCGCCACCCCACTGTTTCATGGCTGTATTTTGGGGGATTCTGAGATTTTTGTACAAATCTTTGATTTTATTTTGCGTGCCTGTTTTCCACAGTGTGTCCAGGACAGGGAGTGCTTTAAAATGTTGGTGGGTATGTGCCTGTGTATGTGAGTGGGATGCCTGGAATCTGCCAGACGGCTCTCCCTCACTTCCTCTAGGAGCCATAAACTCCAAGTGAACTCTAGGGGGGAAATGTCTGGAGATACCATGTTCTACATGGCAGAAGGCCTGCAAGTGTGTAACTCCACCCACACAAACACACACACCACACACATACACACACACACACTTCCCTACACGCACACATAGTGTTATGACTTATACATCAAACACAATCACACGGTTTATGACTGTTTTTGGTTGGTGAAACGTGACCAGTTCGTCTCCCATGTATACGCAACTTTTGCTATTCCCTCTGCCGTTGACGTTAGGTGTCCCTTCTCCGTACTCTTGTTTCATCCGTCTACCGGGTATGTAAATAGTGTTGAGTAACTACAAGGCCCTCCCTAGCTAACCAGACTGTATGGGTAGAGGAAGGTGGCCTACTGGTGGCCACTGTCAAGGAAAAGCAACATGGCTGCTGTCGATGTGCTGCGCAAAAAACATTCACAAAATGGATATGTGATGTAAAAAGTTGTTGTGAAATCACACCTGAGTTTGAATGGTGGGGGGGAGGGGATGGTGTGATAAAAAATGTACGTGGGAAAAGCAATTGAGATATTAATGAAGTGCAGGAATTACAACAAACCAGGGTGTTGCATTTGTTGTTGTCCTTCACAGACCTAGCTACTGGTTGGCAAGTTTTATTTGATATGTATTTTTTACAACGGGGTTGCTGTTGCACAGCCCACTGGACAGGAAGACTGGAAACTAGTATAGGCAGATTGCGAGCACTGTCACCGATCGATCCGCCCTCTGCATAGCACATTTATACGTTTTAAGAGCACAGATATGTGTCGGCATGTTGATTGATTATGAGCTATTTTCAGCCGTGGCAGCCTGATTCCACTGCAACGCGCCGGCCAAATCAACAGAAAACTAAAACGCCGGGGTTTTTTTTCTGAAAGAAAAGCCCAAACCAAAGGCCGTCCCTGCTTTTTAGTTTCTCCTGTGGTCAAATGTCAGCTCCACCCCTCAAACTAACATGACACAATACATATGATGAGTGATTTTTACTGGAGGAGGATTGTCACTCTGTGTTCAACGGTGGCCGGTTTGTTATGGAGCTCAGTGTTCAGCGGCTCAGTGTGGGGTTTTCATGGCTGGGAAGCAGGAACATAGTCTTACCCAGAGGAGAACAGCCGGGGATATGGCGCTTGAGCTGGGAGGACGATACCACAGGAGGGCTGGGATTGGGAATGGGGCTGGGATGGAGCTGGTGCGAGGGGTAGGCCTTGGTCAACCGCTGGGTCTGTGGACGGCGCTGGGGCCTCTGCAAGTGCTCTGGTAGTGGGCACAGGGCTGGGATGTGGTGGGGCCGGTGCTGTGTCTGATGGTGGTGGTGAGGAGGAGGGTGCCGATCGGGCCGGGGTGTAGTGGGTGGTCACGGGACTCTTGTCACCAGCCCGCAGGCCACTGACACAGTCATCTGGGGCAGTAACGCACACAGAAAGGCCGCTATTGTCAGTTAGCCCCGGCCCCCGAGGTCCAAGAGAAACAGAGGGGCTACGCTTCACAAACACTCGCTCTCCTCAATAAGGACCCTCTTCTGTTCATGGAAGAGCCAAAGAGAGCGATATTTATACCCCGGCTGCATGTTACTGTTGCTCTTTGCTGTCACCATTTGGTTCCTTGATTTGTTCATATGTTTGGTGTCTTTGAGTCTGTGGATAGGGTCAGGGGAGACAGTGGGACACCCTAAGGCTTTCTGTTGACTAGGTTGAGCATGCATTCTCATTTTACTGCTTTGTGTGCCTGTGTATTCTTGAACTCTTGGATGCGGTTATGCCGTTTAACTTTTAATAAGTTTCATATGTCAATGATTTGCCGCTGTGGTTTGTCAGTACATACTATCTTTGATATTTATGTATCTTACTTTGATACAAAACGTCTTAACATAGAAGGTGCTTATCTTTCTTGCCTTTCTGGGTGTGAATTTGTGTTGAAACCAAGGAGACCTTTTCGTCCAGATTAACAAAAAGCTTTGTGTCACTTACAGAAATCAGATGACCTGCTGTCAGCTGACGGAGGAGTATTCAAAGAAGGCACTATGGAAGTGTGTGTTTGTTTGGCGTGCATGCACGTTTTAGAGTACCTCATTACGGAGGAACCGGTTCTCTATCTGTGAAGTCGGAAGATGGACCGCAGATGATCCAGTGTGAGACCCCCATGGGGAGTCACTGAGTGCACACACACATACACGCACATGAGCACACACACACAAACACACACACACACTCACACCAGTGTCCTTAAGGTTGGTTGAACCCCCCGTGGGGCTGTTATCCCCCCCCACCCCCCCCCTCCCCCGTTCACGTGGGACTCTTGAGGCCTGGCTTCTACAGTACAGAGGATGTTTTGAAGCACATGTAGATCTCTGTACCAGGCTTTTATGAAGGGGTCGAAAGGTCCTTTGGGTCAACGTGAACGGTGACAGACACGCATTTTTTTCATCTATAGCAGGTCGTTGTGGTTGTGGTGGTAATGAGGAGTGCGGAAATGCATTCTATTTTTGTGTGACGATTACTCATTTGCTCAAAATAACTTTATCATAACTCATCTAATTGTAGCCTAGCAGTCATGTTTACCGTACTTCCGTGGTGTGGAAACCCTCTAGTGAACTTTTATTTCAAACAATAAGGCATCAAACTGTAGCGTGGCATCCATATTACTATAAACAGCTGAAGAAATGTAGGAGGCTAATGAGGTGGCAATTCACGTCGAACTAGAAAACTACCCAGCAGAGGTTCCAACAAGATTACCGAGGTTAACTTTGAACGCTAAAATCGTGTTCTGTTGAGACCATACAATTTGTGTTTCTAAGTTTAATAAGCATAGCTATGGACTGCGTCTCGCTTGGTCACATGGAAACATGCAATGCATGTTTGTGTTTTGTTGCTAGAGACCAGGGGGCAATAAAACCCTGTTGACCAGAACATCCTTATCATTGTTAATGATCGCTCTTCCAAAACCAAAATGGCCCCACACACATTCAGCGTTTGTTTTTGTATCAAATTATCATTCTTTTAACAGCTTTTTTTTCCATCTGATGTTAATGAATGTGCTACATCACATTATTTTTGTTGTAGTTATTTGTCAGTAAATATAGATTGTGTGTTGTAGTTGGAGATGAGCTTTCCAGTTATCTTTCATAGCTGTAAACAAAACCAGCATGAACGTTTCTATGTCGAATTTGAAATATAGTATATAGTATAAATATATTGTTTATTGATTTCAATTCCTGGCTTAGAATCTGCGTCCATTTTAAAGTACTGGGTTTCAGACTCAGGAATGAGGTGGATGAATGGCGGACAGTTGGTAGTCTATAACGGTGTGTCGACTACACACACACACACACACACACACACACACACACACACACACACACACACACACACACACACACACACACACACACACAC
>JAVQJS010034528.1:0-2500 GCA_036024795.1 Galaxias rostratus
CTGGGAGTGAGACGGGAGATAGAAAACTCACAAACAAACACACACACACACACACACACACACACACACACACACACACACACACACATACACATACACACACACACACACACACACAAACACACACACACACACACACACACACACACACACACACACACACACATACACATACACACAGGATAATACGGTTCCCACTGCTCGGATGCTGGGGTAAAACACATGCTGCATGTTTCGCACGTGGGGCGGGACACCACACCGCACACGGGGATGAACGGGCTGAATCGGAGGCCTCTAATCCCTCCGACGGTGGGGGAGGCCGCGAGATCACAACAACGGCACCGCGCGGCGTGCCGGCCTCCCTGTCATCATCCCTTCCTCCTTCAATTTGCTCCGCTCGCTCCCTGTCATCCCTCCGCGATGGACGCTCGCCCCGGGGTTGAACCCCTCAGAGGTCCCCTCCCGTGGGACCGCCGCACTCCGCAGGTGGGGGTAGGGGGGCTGGGTGGTGGTGGTGGTGGGGGTAGGGGGGGCTGGGTGGTGGTGTTGGTGGGGTTAGGGGGGCTGGGTGGTGGTGGGGGTGGGGGGTAGGGGGGCTGGGTGGTGGCGGGGGTGGGGGCTGGGTGGTGGTGGGAGGTAGGATGGAGGGTTTCGGATGACTTTCCGCTCTGCGTTTGTCTCCAGACCTCTCCAAATCTCCCCGGTGAGACATTTGTTCCCACATTAAGGCTGCCACTGCCTACACCAGAGGCCATGGAGGAGAGGGGGAGTCTCCACTCTTTTCTCGTAGGAATATCCTTTGTCACCATTTTTCATGACCACTGACAGACGGCAGACGAATAAAGCCAGGCTATATTGTTTCACAGATCCCTCAGAGTAAATACCTCGGTAGGCACGGGCACTGAGCGCATTTTTGCTCTCCTCCGAGGTACCTCCTACAGGTGTTTGGGTAACGATCGTTCTGATGAAGGGCCCAAACGTTTTGGGCCTAAACATCCATGAGTCACTCCAAAGTAGGACCATATGGAGCTGGCATCCTTACGGAGCATTGTCTCTGGGCGGAGTGGCCGTTTTGACCAATCAGAAGGGAGCCTGAAAGCCAAGCCTGTGAGGTATCACTCTAAAGTTGGATGTGTCCCAGGCTCCTTCATCCACATCCCTTACCACATACTGTACATCCAAACCCATGAAAGCACACTTTCAATAAATCCTTTCACCTGGTCTCTACATGCCTGCCTGCCTGTCTGCCTGTCTGTCTGTCTGTCTGTCTGTCTGTATCTCTCTCTCATATCTATAGCTGTCCAGAAATAAGCTCTTCTTGCAATTGTATGCTGATCAAAAGAGAAATGGTATGCTATCTTCATTTGGCATTTTAAAAGGTACCTGATGAGACTAATTAACAAGAGTAACAGTGAACAGAATCCATGCTGAATACACCCGCAAGTCCATACATGATTAATGTGCCAGGGGAGGATAAGCTTACAGGGGAGACTTTAGATGGTCGCTAGTCAATGAAGCCCACACACGTTATCCTATCTCTGTGTCATTCTCACAACTTGACGTTTGACAACGTCAGATGATCATATTTATGGTTTTACACATAGCATTTGTGATGGTATATTCAATATTTTTAAGTGTGCATGTTACCCTGACCCTAACATGTACGGCGCTTGACGTTTGTAATTGAAAATAAACACTTGTTACAAATAAGACGTCTAGCAGGATATTTAAATATTGAATAATAATATTTAAAGGATTTATTTGGAATTTCCATTTTATTAAGGACTGAGCGACCGTGTGAAATAAATTATGCTTTAGGAATGCGAGCAATCACTTCGTAATGTATTTTCAAAGAAGAAAAAATATATTTGTGGGGAATATCCTCAACTATGCCTACGTCGTGAGACAAGCATGGCACCCTGTACACTTTAGGAAATAAACTTCTGACTCTGTAAGGAGCGCAGCACTGAATGGCGCGCATGAACTATTTTCGAACAGCCACACGCCTTCTCTGGTTGCGCTCCGTATCAGTCATCCAAAATTACCAACGATACTGTTCCATATTTTCGTACCTAACAATGTCCCTTTGCTTTGAAGCTGCTTGAAATCATGACCAGTGTAGCCTGCCATAAAAATGTCCTTCAACCCACCAGGAAACTACTACGGAATTATTAAGTAGATGCTGGGACGTTTTGTCTGAGGATATGTTTCCTATGTCTGGAAAACAAAACATCTATTCACATAAAGTTTAGAAATACAGCTAATTTAAATCAAACGGTGAATAAGTCTGGCCCATAAAAAGTGCAGACAAGTATGACCTGAAATGTGTAGCGTAGGTCTCTGCACAAAGTCGAATGTCTACCGCATATAAAATTGCTATGATTTAGCTTACCTGTTGAAGATAACCTGTCAAGTGTAGCAAAATAGCGACACTCGATACCACTTGAAGCAACCCCATTACAGCCAGTGTTCCGAATAGAAGGGGTCGGTGAGTTGGTTC
>JAVQJS010034528.1:7500-21242 GCA_036024795.1 Galaxias rostratus
ACCAAGGCATTTTACGTTGCTTAGGTCACATTTAACAAATTCAGGAGTTTTACAAATGTGCAGATTAGAGTTGTCTCCACAGATGGGTGTATTTACCAGTGGATGAGCAAATATGGCCTCAGAAAAGACAAGCGTCACAGGCCTATAATAGTACGATCATTGACTGTGGTTGTCGGGCACAGACAACCCTGGAGCTGTAAAATCTAGACACAGCTTTTTAGCGCAGTGCTGCTAAGTGCGAGAACGCCTGTAAAACATCAAAAGAAAAAGAACCAAAAACCAGAGCGTACAGAGCAGACAGACACTAGGAGCAGCACGTCAGAGTCGGCGCTTTTCCGAAAACATGCAGGTCAAACAAACCCCCAAAAAAATACACATATAAAAAAATAAAGATATAGAAATAGAAGAAATAGGAGGAATAAATAAATATCGATGATACAGCCCTTGATGTCGGAGCAAGTGCCTTTCCGTCAGTGCCCTGCCCGCCGGCCTGCCACCATGCACGTCGTCCCCCGTCCAAACATGAGGGTCAGACAGTAAGCTGTCCTTGCAGCACAGCAAAGGGCCTGGCCTAGCCGGAGCAGGGGGAGGGCTGTTGGGTGCTGGACTACACAGGGGTTCACAGATTTGGCCTGAAGAGCCTCCTATTTGTGTTAAGTAACTAAAGTCATGAGTGGATGAACACACAGGAAGGGTACAGAGACGTTAAACATACACTCTCTCTCCTTTTGTCTCTCTCTTACACACAAACGCGGTCTCTCTCCGGGTCCAGATTTGACCTCCTGCATCGCCCGCCCATGTTTGGAGAAGACAAAGCTCCTTCCACATACACTATGCTTTTGGAGTCAACTAGCGCTAAAAGCAGTGCGCAAAGCGTTTGCATGGAGGTACATTTAAACCCAGAGGAATTAGCCACGGCAAGGTCTGGGAGAGAAGGAGCAGAAAAAAAAGATGGACATACGAATACGTGTCTGGGGACGGGGAATGGTGAGGAAAAGGAGGGTCAACAAATCTAAACAAGTGTTTGGTGGAGAGAAGAAGAAGAGAAAAGTAAAGAAAACCAAGAAGAAGGAAGGGAGAGGACAGAAGGATGAATGGGCGTGTACGAGGGGGAAAAAAGTAGAAAGGAACAAATACAAACAGATGGACAGAGACACGGGTCCACTGAGGAATCTAGTGCGCGGTTTGCTACTAGATTTATAGGTCACTCTCTCTGACGTTTGGTGGTATACCGTCCAACCTGTGAAAAGGAATATAAGAAGGGGAAGAGAAGAAACAAAGAAACACTTCTGTAAAAGTGCACAGAGAATGGCCCTACAAAGCCCCACCACTAGTTCCACCAGCCAAGGACACACACGCACACACAGACAGATGGACAAAAGCCTAATCCTACGAGGCCTTGAGCGCTCCCATAGACCAAAGCCTCTGTAAAGGTGTCCTACAATGATAACGCTTGGGGAGGACTTTCATAACTAATGTGCTGCGTAACAACCTTGGAAATGCAAATGAAGAGTAAACCGGTTTAAATCCGAGGGGACTGGTTATTACATTTGAAAAAACACAATGTGTTCTTGCTATACAATGTATAAACAGACAACATGTGCTGCAGTCTATATTATAGGGACAGTACATCACTACAATGGTACGTTAGCTGCTGATGCTAGATATTGTTCTGAGCTGCTAATGGTGTGACGTTGGTAACAGAAACGGGAATGACTGGTTCTTTCAAATTGTTCTGCAGAGTACGCATTGTACCTTCCGATAAGTAGCAACCGTGACAAATTAACCAGTTTCTGGAGTGCATACTTTTATATCTAGGTTTCCTTGGATTAAGTCTGTATATTAAGGGCAGACCACATAATGGATCTATTCATGGCAGACCGCATAATTGATCGATTTCTCTATCTTCTCAGCCAGCCTGTCAGTAACAATCTGTGTGTGTGTGTGTGTGTGTTGGTAAATACCTTGGCCAGGGCCTGTGTGGGGGCTCATGCCGTCCGCGTGGAGGCCAGCGTAGATGTTGTCAGAGGACAGGGAGCCCTTGAGCGAGCAGGGCTGCTGGGTGTGGACCGGCTCGGGGCCGCTAGGGGCCGGGGGCATGGTGGCGGAGCTGCTGCTGCTGGCGCTCGAGCGGGCCGAGCTGTCGGACAGGATGGAGCTCTTGGCCGGGGAACTGGAGGAGCTGGCTGCACTCTCACCTGCAAGGGGTGACAGGACGGAGAGAGAGGAGGAGTGAGTCGAGCTCCGCTGTGAATAGCACACTCTCGCACCTCTCCAAACCTCATGTGCAATCTCTCCTTTGTCAACCCCCTTACTCAAGCCACACACACACACACAGACACCTTTGCTCACCCGGACACTCACCTTTCCTCTCAGCAGCCGTGCTGTTGAGGTTGTTTCTGAGCTGCTGCACCATTGGGTTGAGCAGCTTGCCCGCCTTGAGCTTATGTTTGCTGGCCCTGCGTCTGCGGCCGCTGGGCGGGGCGGCGTGCAGCAGGCCCACACTGGGGGGTAGCGTCTTCCCCAGCTCCTTGTACAGCCGCTCGATCTCGCTCCTCTGGAAGGACTGCAGCTCCGAGATCTCCTTCATGTGTCTACAGAGGGGGGAGAGGCACAAGGGAGAGTTATGAAGTGATCAGTGCGTATCAGAGTGTTTGTGTGTGTGTGTGTGTGTGTGTGTGTGTGTGTCATGCTTCCACCCCTTGAGCTGTGATTGATGCTAGCCCCCTTCAAAAAAGGTCACTGACCAGTCTGGTCAATCTCTGCTTTACGAGCCACAAACCAATCAATCCCCCGGGCCGTCAGTGTGGGATGACAGGGTCAGGGCAGTCTCTGGACCAGTGTGTGAAAGCCGTGTGAAAAACAAAATGCGTGAGGGGGTCTTGACGCTCTTACTTTTCCCGGAGTTTCTGCAGCTCTTTCTTCATGTCGGCGTCCTCAAACTCCGAGTCGTTGTCGCTGCTGACATACGACGAGTGGGCCTGACCGCCGGACAGCGAGGGGGTGTGGCCATTGGCCAGCCCGCCCTGTCGGCTCGGCGAATCGGAGCTCTGCACGCTGCTGCTGCGGCCCGGGCGGCGCAGGAAGGCCACGGCGCGCTTCATGAGGTCGCTCCCGCTGTTCTCCGACGGGCCGTGACCGGGCGGGGGAGCCGGGGTGGCCGGCAGGGGGGCGCTGCTGCCGTCCTCCCCGCCCGAGTCGGAGCGGTACGAGTGTTGGAAGCGGGTGGGCGTGCCGATGGTCTGGGCACGGGGAAGCAGTGACGGGGTCATGCTGGGGCTGGTCACCGGGGCGTCCTGGTAGAAGTCGGGCGGGGCAGAGTAGCGGTGGGCCCCGCCCCTGGCCCTGGTGGTGGCTCCGTTGGGCCCCGGGTCTTCGGCCGCCGCCTCAATGGAGAACCGTCCCGTGGCCACGCAGCCCTGCTCCCTGCGACCAGAGCCCCCCGAGCCACTGGAGGGCGCCGGAGAACTGCTGGAACAGTGGCTCTTCTTGCTCCGCTCCAGACGCCGCACAATGTCTGGGGGAGTGGGGACGATCTACAGGGAGGAAAACAAAAGGAGCTGGAACTATGAATTATATCAAACTAAAAGGGTATAATTTCAAAGATTTCACATCAATCTAATTTGAAACAGAGAAAGGTCAAAAACTGGAAAACTATAATTGCATACCTTATATGACTGTAATGCAATAACATTCTAGTGTCTGTTCCCATGAATTTTAGGTCACAAACAACACTCCAGGGAAGGCTCTTACTTGAAAACGGCTGTTGGAGGCATAGTAACTGGAGCTGCCCAGGTCCCTGCGGTTCAACACCCTGCTTGAGGCTGTGGAGGACCACACAATCAGATCAAAGCCTCCAGTGGCAGTGTCACTTACGTCAAATAGAGCTGGTCATCACTTTTGTTACCTACCCCCAATAGCAGAGTCACTCAGCGCACCGATACTGTCTGTCCGCTCAGGAATATGAGGCTGTCCACGAGAGAAAGACACAGGGAGGAATACAAAAACAGTCAGAGGGACAAAATCAATAGAAGGCCAATAAACTTGACCATTTCCCTTCTATGACCCCAGCTTTGTTTGAACAGGTCAGTGAGGACACCAACACACACACAGAGTTACAACTCAATTCTCCAAGTGTGAGATCAAACGTGCGTCTTCGCTCCCTTCGCCGTTCTTTACGGCACCATTCCTCTCGCTGAAGGCCAGTGGATTCTGCCAATAGCCGAATCAATAGAGCGCGCCGGGCATTCACTGGCCTTCCCCACTACCGGAATAGGCGTTCAAATAGCTGAAGCAGAACACAAACATAACACAGTGCCTCGTTGAGAAAAGAGATGACAAAGCGTTTGTACCAGCAGCTCCCCCTTCTTGGGTAGCCCGCCCTCGGCGGCGCTCTGGCAGTCGGAGACCGGAGGAGAGCTGACCCCGTCCGTGCTGGAGCCTTGGGGGTCTGAGGCCGCACCAGAGGGCTGTGAGGGGGCGTACTCCTGGTACAGCAGGTTCCTCAGCTTTTCGTCCAGGGTCTTGATGGTGCGGTCCACAAACTCCACCCTGGGGGGCCCCTCGCCGTCCGACTCCCCCAGACCTGTCGGCGGTGGCTGGGTTGACGGGTGGGAGGCCTGGTGTGCCGGACTCTGGGGTTGGGGGGTCATCGTTCCCGTCTGCATGGGCGTGGCATAGGGCTGCTGGAGGATGACTGGTTGCTGGGTTGCCAGAGGAGGGGGAGGATCACCAGAGGTGCTAGTTTCTTGATTGGGTACAGAGGAGGAGGAGGTGCTGCCGGCTCTTTTGTGGCTGGCGTTCACTTCGAGAGAAACAGGCGGAACGATGGGGCAGCAAGGAATGTCTGTGACCATGGAGACAGCGGTGATACAAGGATCGTCTACTACGGGGAGGATGTCGTGGCGGGCGAGGACACTGCTGTCACTGTGGCTGGCGGAGGGTTGGTGCTGCTGCACTTTGGCCTTGGCCCCAACGAGCTCCCGAGGCTGGGCTGAGCTCTGGGCTGCAGGGAGGGAGGCGGTAGAAGGCCCAGGGCAAGGGCCACCACCAGTGTCCAGAGCAGAGGCTGGGGCTGAGATTTGAGATGGGAACCCTGGAGTGCTGCTGCTTGGCCTAGCCGGGGAGGAAGTAAGCCCCTCTGAGTCTGGAAGAAATGAGAGGCAAGGACAGAGAGATGAAGCAGTTGAGATAAACAGACGCCGTTGGCAGAGAGAGTATTAGATCCCTTTACCTCCATCCTCTTCCCCCTCCCATCAGAACTATGTATGTCAGTTACGGAACACACAGTCGTGCTCCACTGCATCCTGGAGCTACTGCAGCAAGCATATTATATAACTGACATGGTCCAAACACATACACTCACAGTTATGTAAGCTCACACAGTCTGCTATGCCTGAAACCCAAACACTCATTAAGCATCTTTGTCAATCTAATGATAATAAGGGACTAATCAGACAACAATGGATGTTGGCATTAGAAAGTATAACCAGGATGACTTTGTTTGTCCTGCACCAGCCACCTCTAATCAATGCATTCATTCATTCACTCATTCATAAAAAAAACATTTAACCCTTCATATTACAATAACTGTGTAATGGAATTGAGGGGTTCCAACTCTTCTAGCTGAATTATTTCACTTGCATACATAGATAATACATCCCATTGGATAAAGTAGTGACTGAAAATGCTTTTATTATAATCTGATTATGCAAAAAAATACACTTAAGCTAATTGTCCTTGTATGAAAAGTAAAATATTAGCCAAACATTCTGTCAAACCTTTTAGAGAGGCACTGTTTTGTGCGGTAAGCGTTAGCAAAATGCTTCTGAGAGCAGTACATACATAGTTTATGTTTGCGTGTCCATGGACGTGCACATGCACATGCACGAGGCACACATACCCTTGACTGCAGTGGCGGCGGCAGTGTGAGACGACGTGGCCTTCTCCCTGTCTGGCGTGGGCGTCTCGGCCACGGGGCAGATAATGAACCAACGCTTGCCAGTGTGGAGGACTGCCAAGGACAGAGACACGCTCAGACACACAAACGCACAGACACACAGACAGACACACACACACACACACACACACACACACACACACACACACACACACACAGTCAGGAAGAGGCGTCTACTATCGCTATGGGACATCAGCTGGAGGAGGGTGGTAGAGAGCAAATGATGGAGGGAGGAAAAAATGTGCTCCAATTGAGAAATACAGAACACCAACTGTATACACTAAACGTAGCGAAAGAATAGCAGAAGAGAGACAGAAACAACGAAAAACAAAAACAAAACAGAGGTCGCTTCATGAAATCCTAATCATTTCTTCACCCCCCCCATGATCCATCTCCTGTCTGGACACCGCGAGCTGCTGCATAACATTAACGCTCTCGAGACAGGAAGCCAGCGGTCACCCCGAGGTTGACCAGAGGCACCAAACAGAGACAACAGAGCTAATGGCCCCCTGCTGCACCCTGCAGATACACCCAGCCACAGGGACTCACCGTTCTGCTGGTACACCAGTTGAGGGGAGTTGGGTGTCGCAGTCTTGGAACCCTAGAGAGATAGGAAACGGTGTTGGATGACAAAGACGGTGGCTGACGGCAAACACAGCGGAAGAGGGTCCTCTAACCAAAGTCACGGTGTGGGCAAATTGAGTTACAGGAAAATGTGTCCTCTCAGCAAAGAAAATGTTGTTTCTGGCAGCGTTTATTGGCAGACTTTCCCACCGAATCCTTTTAAGAGTGCGGATGGAAAATAGCCACTTGCAGAAGAGATTCCCCCCTTCCCGTCACCTCATCTCACCTCTGGAACCAGAACTCCCGCTCTCTGGCTCTCCTGAGGACTGAGCCCCGGATCGGAGCCCCTCTCGCCCTCTCTCTCCTCACTCAGCATGTCCTCGGCCTTGTCCACAATATCCTTCAGCTGCTCAATGAACATCTCCTTCTCCAGCAGCAAGATGAAGTCATTCTCAACCTGAAAGGCAAACAGATGGAGAGGACAGAGAAAGAGGTGGCGTATAAAAAGGGTATTCAAAAAACACAAAGCCATAAAAAACATGAAATGGTTATGAATGACCATTCAGCTTTCATAAAACATTCAGATTTAATATTGGTCTATAAATTATGTTCCCCTAAGGGATCAATTTGAGGATAATAGATCAAGATCAACTAAGAATAAAATAAAATCTTTACCAGCCTAAAGAATCTATTCAACAACCAAAAACTGAAAGATCAAAGGAGCGTATAGAGAAATCCATGTGCTATTAATAATTAATCAAACTCTAAATGGAATATCCAACCCAATTCAGATGTGCTGGTGAAAAGAAACCGGGGGCAAGAGAGGATGTGTGTGTGAGAGAGAGAGAGAGAGAGAGAGAGAGAGAGAAAGATTGTGAGTGAGAGAGGAAGAACGTGTGTGAGAGAGAGAAAGAGAGAGAGAGCAAAACTGAGAGAGGGAGTGTTGACTTTCTGCTGCAATGCAGAGGAGCAGTGGAGAACTAAAAGACTCCCCCAAAAACATTGCCGATCTGATACGCACACACCCAGGAAACCCGTCTGATCACAGCCAGAACGCCTTACCATGTAAGTAGCAATTTCCTCCGGAGCGTCACCATCCAGGTCAAACTTGAAGGTGACCATCTTGTGATTATGGGTCTCCAGTTGACACTCCACCATCTTGTCCCCTGTATTACACACCTGCAGAGAGAGAAAGAGACGGGGAGAAAAAATGATCCTCACATCCATTAGACTTCAAAAGGAAGGCATTCTCAAAGAGACTCTAAAGAGCCTCTCCTCAAAAAGTGGCCGCTCACTCACGTTCAGCATGCTGAGTTTGGGCCTGCCAGTCTTCTCCTGGCGAGAGCGCGTGCGCGTGGACCGGCGGTGGTGCTTGCGGACCCTGGCCTCGCCCTTCCCGCCGTGGGTCCCCTCGTACCCGTCGCTCATCTCCTTCCCAGAGGTGGCGTCTGAGTTGACACTGCTTGACACAGCCCGAGGTGAAACAGTGAGGATTTGAAGGCATGGACACATTGCTTGTAGGATAGGGGTGGCCTAGTGGGTAGAAGTGCTGCCGGTTCTTGATTATCCGGTCTAGGGTTGTACCTTAAGTGTCCTGCACGCAACCGTGAGATGCTTCAAGGGGTCTGCCACTGTAATTTCATTGTAAATTGTATTGGATTAAGGCGTCCGCTAAATGATTGTAATGTAACATTCTACTCTATCCACATTCACACCACTCTCAGAATGTGTCCATCAACATTTAAAAAAAGGGGAACAAGGGAGGTTCATTCAGCATAGGGGCGGGCTTCACATACACAATGGTTTCTGTCAAAAAGAAATGGTTAAAAGGTATATCAGTAAATCAAAAAAAGAAAGGTGGGCGCCAGAAAAATGCCCTATTCAGTAGTATGAAAAGGCCGTTAAACAAACGGATCTGTACATGCCCAGAGAAACATCTGCTGTGCCCCCCTTACACAGCCTCTACCCTCCTCGGCTAGCATGGCACAACAAGACAAGCCTGGACAGGCTCCTCTGGCATCGCAACACCAAGCAGATGAAACATTGCCGTGCTACTGACTCTACATTACCGTGACCATAAAGATCAGAAGTGTTGGGGGGGGGGGATATAGCTCTTAATCTGGTAATTCTCTCTCCCCGTCCCAGCATAACAAAGAGGCCACAGTGATGGGGTGATTAGCGTGTGGGCTGGTACCTGTCGTAGCCTTGTGCCCCAGTCTGCTTCTCTGGCGCGGGTTCCTGCAGACAAGACAATACAACGGCCATGCGTTAATACACAGGGATTACAGGGGGTTATCGAAAGTACCGGGTGTCAGTTTCAGAGATTAGTGGAGGGAGAGAGCTGGTGTGTTTGAGGGGTCGCTCATGGGAAAGGAGGAGCCGGGTGAAGCTGAGTCTAGGGTTCCTACCTCCAGGCTGGACTCGGCGGGGGCTTGACTGGTGGCCCCTGGTGGTGCTCCGCCCTGGTTCTGCTGCTGAGTCAGACTGGTGCTGGCAGGGACAGAAGCAGTAGTTTGGGAGCCAGATGGCTGCAGCACCATGCCCTGGATTTGGATTGGGGCTTGTCGTGGGTTCTGGTTCTGGTCTAGATTGGCTGCAGAGGCGCCGACGGTGTCTTGCCCAGTCTGGACATACTGAGATTGGACTGCGGGCTGGGCTGGCTCCCCGGGCTCTGGATGGCTGGATAGGGTCGGCTGTGGAACGGGGCACGGAAGAGAAAAGCAGAAGTCATCAGAAGTAGGTTCTCTGACCATAAGCAAAAACATACAGCCATATCAGCATTGTAAACATTTCATGCTCACACAGATCAACCCAAAACGCAATGGCTGTTTGCAGACTTGTCCTAATCTGACCCCACAAAACAACAGCCGTGCAACTTACCTGTCTCAGGGGATCGGAGCTGGAGGCTTGGTGAGGGAGTGTGTTAGGTAAGGGGACGGGTTGCATGGGGTATGTGGTCAGCAGGGGGAGGTGAGTGGGGCCGGGCTGCGAGTGAGGGCCTTCAGAGCAAGAAGAAAAGCCCTGCTGGTGCAAGCTGGGCCCTGCCGCGGCCAGCAGGGGGGGTGTGGGGGACGGGAGGAGACGCACTGCGACGGGGGCGGCGAGAGCGCTCTCTACGTACATGGGGGAGAGGGGCGAGACCGAAGGAGTGGCAGTTTGACCAGGGGAGAGGTAAATTGGAGCCAGAGTGGTAGGGGCCAGCGAAGCGGAAGGGGGGGGCTGGGGTACGTGGCTGGGCTGAGGGTAGGAGTCACAGCCAGCCACAGCAGTGACCACGTGGACGGTGGGATACGGTGAGGGGAACTAAGGGGGGAAATACAGAGGAAGAAAACAACCGGGGAAAAAAAGGTCAGAAGTCAAAAGGGACTAGTACACAGAGAAGACTGAGATAAGAGGAAAGTGCATAAAGTGAGCGTCCGCAGCCGTTCGTCAGAAATTTCAAACGTGCAATTCAAGCAGGGCCTAGAACCGAGTAAAACGACATATTGACTAACCTCGGACTGTTGTGCTGGCGGCAGATGGCTGGAGATCGGCAGTGGATGCAGCACTTGATGGACAGGTGCCTGAGCCATAGGGGGCTGTGTCTGCAGAAGAGGCTGTGCAGCGACTTGCACACTGGGTGCCGATTGGTTGGGATTATGGCCCTCTAAAAGAGGTTTGGGAATCATCTGACCAGCAGAAAGAAAAGAAAAACAGAGAAAAAAAAAAAAAAAAACACAAATAAAAAAGGAAGTTGGATGACGACAGTGATTCCAGTTTTGTCAAATGTTCCTTCCTGCCATTGACCCAGATCGGAAGGGCTCCCTTTCGCCATCCGGTCCCTGTGACAGGCCTGGAGTCAGTCAGTCACCCAGACAGCAGTTTTTTGTATGTAATGCGTACAGACACTTACCAGTCCAATTGTGGGTGAGGAAACAAAGGCATCGAACACAAGCAACTTCATTGTTTTAATGGACTGCTATTTTTAGGTACGGTAAATGTACAAGGAATAATTGCTTTTAATGAGACCCTTTAACTCTGCAATATACTACAAAACACAGACATTTCAGAATATAATTAAATCAAGAATTTTAACTTCCTTTGTTTCTTAGTCCCTGTAAATGTACAAGAGAGCGCAGTTGCGACAAGACATGTTTGTGAAGAAGGGCGTTCTACCTGGTTCAGGAAAGCTGCGGTGTAGAGATAGGGTTGGAACTAATGACAAAACCAAAACACAAAAGGTCAGAAGATATTACTAAATCATTATCTCCAAACCCCTGGGACACTCAAAATATCTGCCTCCAATTAATTTACAGTGCAGTACATCACAGTAAAGAGCGGTGAAGCATAATACGCACGTATGCATGTAACAACCCACCTGTTGCGCATTGGGAAGGGGTGCAGCTTGGCCCAGCAGGGCAGCTCGATCTAGCTGGCTCTGTGGAGCGGCAGGTTGCTGAGGAACAGGGGTTGGTGGGTAGGTTGACTGTGCCGGCAAGTACAGAGTCTGCACAGGCGTAGAGGACTGTTGTGGCAGCATGCTAGGGGCAGGAGGCGCATGGCTCTGTGTGGCAACTTTCGGTTGCTGATGTTGTTGTTGTCTCAAAGCAACATGTTCTGATTGTTGTTTTTGTAGTTGTATAGCAACCTGCTGTTGCATGGCAGCCTGCTGCTGAACAGAAGCTTCTTGTTGCTGTTGTTGAAAAGCAACTTGTTGTTGTTGCTGTTGTTGTTGAAAAGCAGCTTGTTGTTGTTGTTGCATGGCAGCCTGCTGCTGAACAGCAGCTTCTTGTTGTTGTTGTTGAAAAGCGGCTTGTTGATGTTTTTGTTGTTCTATAGTAGCCTGATGCTGTTTAATAGAAGACTGTTGAGGCTGCTGCTGTTGCATGGCAGCTTGCTGCTGTTGTAGTTGTTGTACAACTGACTGCTGTTGCTGTAGGGTAGCTTGTTGTTGAATGGCCGCCTGTTTTGACAATTGCTGCTGTTGACTAGCAGCTTGTTGTTGTTGAATAGCTGCCTGTTGAGACAGTTGTTGTTGTTGTTGTTGAATAGCGGCTTGTTGTTGTTGAACAGCTGCTTGCTGTGACAGTTGTTGTTGTTGTTGTAGACTAGCGGCTTGTTGTTGTTGAACAGCTGCTTGCTGTGACAGTTGTTGTTGAATAGTGGTTTGTTGAGGTTGTTGAAAAATACCAGCTTGTTGTGACTGTTGCTGAATAGCAGCTTGTTGTTGTTGAATAGCTCCCGGTTGTAACGGTTGCTGTTGTTGAATAGCGGCTTGTTGTTGTGGCTGTTGTTTAAAAGAAGCCTGTTGTGACTGTTGCTGTTGTTTTATGGCAGCCTGCTGTTGATTAATGACTTGTTGCGATTGTTGCTGTTGTTGAATGGCAGCCTGTTGTGACTGCTGCTGCTGCTGTTGTTGTTGTTGAATAACAACTTGCTGCTGCTGTTGTGCAGCTATTATTTGCCCGGGTTGTTGGCTTTGTTGCTGCGATTGAACCAGGCCGGTTGCCGACTGCTGGCTGAGTTGTTGTGCATTTGTCTGGACCACTGGCTGCTGTGGCTGTTGGACAGGGACCTGCACAGCCTGTTGGCTGTAATGCAATGGTGTACAGGAGCCTTGTCCATGGGAAGGTTCTGCGGGCTGAGCTATTGGCTGAGGAGGCTGACAGGAGACCTGAGTTGGGGTAGACTGGACCATGGCCGGAGATACAGGGGCGTGGCTCTGGGAGGATGGCGCCTGGAGCAATGCTGGGGTTAGATAGATTTGTGGCGGATGCTGTGGCGGTATTGTTGCTGCTGTAAGCCTAGCCTGCTGGACAGGCATGGATAATGACACTGCTGAAGTAATCTGCTGAGTTGGAGCAGGGTAGCTAGCAGTTGTGTCAGTCTGTTGAGGGTATTGAGGCACGTAGGGCTGTGCAGGGACACCCTGCTGGGCCTGCATAGCAGCGACTGTAGCATAACTCGGTGCTGCTGTCGTCTGCTGCTGCTGCTGCTGCTGCAACGGCGTTTGAGCCACGTAGCTCTGTGCAGTACGTACGGGAGTACCGGATGCCGGGGGACTTGCGGCGGGGACCGCCTGTTGGAGAGTAGCTGCCAACAAGCTGGCTGGAGCTGCGGGGTGCTGTTGGCCTGTGTTTGGGGCCACAGGGAAGCTGTGACCAGGCTGGATATACTGTAGGTTGGTGTGGATGGCTGGGTTTTGGAACACAGCTGAACTGGCCTGAAAGGGCAGAAAGTTTAGTCAAATAACTGTACTTGACTGGCAGATTTTTTTCTCAATGAGATGTTCCTTCTCATAGACATAAATGCTTAATAACATAAATGTTATATTATAAAACATGAATTCTAACTACTGCCGATCATTTCACAAGACAAAACAACTATTTTTATACTGACCCAAAACCCCTCATTTATTACTGAAAACAATGTGGGGATGCCAATGATAATGAGAAGATGATAGGTACAAAAAAACGTTTAAAAAAAACAACAAAAAAAACATCCATGTGAAACAATATGCAACAAAGACAGACCGGTTTGAGCATTAAAATCATTGTGGGAAGCGAGGGGCTAAAAGAGGGAGCACAGGGAGAGGAAGCGGAGGTGAAAGAGAAAACAGCCATCATCATCATCATCCTCGTTGTCATCATCATCATCACCAGCGCCCCCTTCTATTTGTGGCAGCCACCTGTCCATCCTCGGTGTGTTGAGGGAGAGGATACACAAGCGGAGCCGGAAAGGGAGGAGGGGGAGGAAGACAGCTGGGCGGATTTGCTGTGCAGTCAGTGAAGCAGAAAGATAAGTGTTTGTTAGGGATCAGGGCCGGCTCTAGCTGGGACCGGAGAGGGGGTTAGTCAGACTAGTGTCTTTCCTGGAGCCTCAATCATACAGCCAAAGAATGGGTACCCACTGATGGTTCCTACCAAGACAGGTAGACCCGGAGAGAGCTATAAGGTGGACAGCAAAGTGGAGAGAACAGAGAATGGCTGAGCACGGCTCCATGCAGGACAGTAGTGCGCGTCCTAGGGGCTGGAAAGAATCAAGTCTACAGGCTCCTAAGATTGACTTACTGTGGGGCGTGTCTCAATAGCCTTACCCAGCTTCCTTCCCTCATCCCTTTAAACTTCATCTGCACCCAAAAAAACCTTTATGGGGGGGGGGGGGGGGGGGGTTTTACCCAAGGGGTGGGTAAATACCCCCCAAACCCACCAGCCCATTGAGATTAAAACATCCCCAGGGG
>JAVQJS010034541.1:0-12086 GCA_036024795.1 Galaxias rostratus
CGCGCCGGGCGGGCGGGGGCGGGCGGGCGCCGGCCCCCGCCGGCGGCCCCCCCCCCCCCCCCCCCCCCCCCACTGCGGTGGCGTAGGGAGATGCACCTTGCATGCTGCTGACTTTTCTCATTACCTTTACCATCTGGAGCCGAAGCCGCGACTGGGGTTTCCCTCACAAATCAATTTTTGAACAGAAGCTTGCTCAGGGCACACACATGCACCCAGATACGCACATGCTCAGACAGAAACGGAAATAGATGTCTGCACGCATATTAAAAGCATGGATGGGCATTTGCACACAGACACCAGCCACTTGCATTTGAACACATAATGGCATAACAACCAATTCAAATTACTCTCTCTCTCTCTCTCTCTCTCTCTCTCTCACTCTCTCTCTCTCTCTATCTATCTCTCTCTCTCTCTCTCTGGCCACTCTTTCCCTCTTCTCCTCTGCTGAGCTATAGGCCACTTCTTCAGGTTGCTGCGCTATCCAGTATTTTCTCGTTGGTCCTGTAGTTCAGCTCCTCGTCTTCCTTTTCCCTCCATAACGTGTCGTCTCTCTTTATCCCACAGGAACTTTGTTCGTTTTTATATCCCGTTTCTGAAATCCCCACCACAAGTCAACACGGTTTATCTGTGTGATGTTGTCATAGAAACACAGATAAAGAAAACCATCCCTCTGTGGATATTTATTTCCTATTGTAGCGTTTTCATCAACCGGAAAAAAGGCAACTCTTTGCCATTCACATAATGTATATTTCACAGGGCAAGATTCCACTAGTTACCTCTTACTAGCGATTTCAAAGCACAGCTAAATGTTTTCGTTTGCCAATGATTAAAGGATTTTCCGTGTTCAAATCCTTTCCCAGATCAAATTAGAGCTTTTGAGGCTGGCTGGCAGCTGTGCGATTTATTAAGCTCGCAAAGACATAAAGGCGCAGCATCAGACAACCTTGATGATAACGCAGCACGTCTTTTAAAATCCACATAAGACACGGGTGAGCCCATCCCAGAAGAGGTTAACTATATCAAGTGATGAAGAGGATCGCTCATTTAGTCTTCATCGTGGATCCGTGTCCCGGTCGCAGCTTACAAACACTGTCTGGAAGCGAAAGGGCGTTAAAGCAATAAGCGATGGTGTGCGACGCGCGTGCGAAGCTATTAAAAAAGAAATCTGCCTATTAAAAATGCGGCCCTGTTCATCTTTTTGAGATAATGTGCAAGAGAGAGTGTGTGTGTGTTTGTGGGTGTGTGTGTGTGTGTGTGTGTGTGTGTGCGTGTTTGTGTGTGCGTGTGTGTGTGTATGTGTGTGTGTGCCAAAACTTGGCTCAGAGTCTGTGAACTTATTTTACCTTGTCACAAACACCAGGTACATTTATTTTGTACTGGCAGCGAGCAAATAGAAACGCACCAAGTAATTACTCCCACTCCTCTTCTCTCTCTCTCTCTCTCTCTCTCTCTCTCTCTCTCTCTCTCTCTTTTTCTCTGCTAGCCTTCACCAGTCTTGACACCAACACAAACCATCCATGGTAAGTAAATCACCCTCAAGGCCATGGAAACAAGTCGAAGAACCGCTTCTCCACTCAATCCGGCGGCTCGATTCCATCTGCGCCCCGACATTCAAATAAAACCCGATATGATCCGTGGAGAAGCGACAAGCGTTGAGGATCATGAGATGAACATTGGAACGACGCGTTTGCACGAACGTGGATGTGAGACGGATGGCTGTGATGCTGGACGCAGCCTAGGTGGAGTCTTGGGGCACGGAGAGAGCACGGGTACGCCGTACCAGAGGCGCTGGAGAGGCGCTGGTTTGGGACGGCCTCTCGTCCGGTTTGACGGCCCCGACGCGGAAACGTCCGCTGCGCCACAACCGACGGACCTCGGTTCCGTGACCCCAGACTAGCGTGAGAAAGAACCCACCGGGTTTGGGTCCCTTCTCCCAGCAGAGTCTGTCCACTGTGAATCAGAATCCTACCACCAGAACTTCAGAACCTGTCCACTGTGAATCAGAATCCTACCACCAGAACTCCAGAACCTGTCCACTGTGAATCAGAATCGTACCTAGCACATGTCCCGGTTACGTGTGGAACTCTCAAATGAGTCCAGGGATTGAACACTGTCCTTCACATTCATTAACGACACCGGAACTCCAGAACCTGTCCAGTGAGTAGATGTGGCTGGCGCAAAAATATTGACGGGCTCTTAACAGTCCAGTTGCAATTCTCAGACTTTGCTGATTCAATCCATTTTGTGATGAGGTTTGCACTTACGTTTTTGTCATCATTATCCTTAAGAAAACACTGCGTGCATTTTGTTATCGCTGCATGCTGAACCACAGCACAACACTTTTAGAAACCAAACCATCCAATTGACCTTGACAAGGAAGTAACACAATGAGAATTAAAATGTCAGGCACTCGATTATAACGGTGTCTACACCAGCAATGTGCTCACAAGCTAATAAAATGTTTACACAGCGTGCCGCTTTCACGAGGATCAACAAAATAGTTTCACAGACAACAACCTGCCTTCTGCATTCCTTTTCGGTATCTATGGCAACTGACCCCGCATTGACCTTCATGAGAGCATCTGCGCGAGACTGTGCTTACACTTTTTTGGGATATAACTTGTAACTAATGCTGACTTGAATTGGTTCCTGGAAACGAGTAAAACCACACGGCAGACAAAGTCACCACCTCGGTAGCGACTCAGACAGGTAGGGACGCAGAGAGAACAGGAGGGACAAATTTAATCGTTACTTATACCGTAACACATTTGCTGTCATCCAGAGAAATGGGAAAATCCTAGCCAAAGGCCGTTAACGTCTCCCATGACATGTCTGTAAATGAATTGCTCGACCGGTTTCCTTTGCTAAGAACCTTCTAGTGAATGAACGTTCCCTCTGCTATGAACCCTCCAGTGAAAGAAGGTTCCCTTTATGTGTCTTCCAGTGAACGACGGTGTGCTCCAGCTTCGTACTGAGTAGGCTTAAGCCTTTAGACTCGCGTCCTTGTCAAATCAAAAGAGGCGAGGGTGAGAAGTGGTCGGGGAACGACACAGAATGCAGGAGACATACCAAATAACCCTGTTTCTCTTTCAGCTCCATTCCTCCGCGGCAAATAAAACAGAGGGGAAACTTACAGCGGGGCTCAAACCAATCCAAGGTCTTTTGTTGACTTTTGTGAAGTTACCAAACACTCCCACAGGCTCGTGTTTCCTCTATCAAATGAACGAGTAACTGAAAGGGTTTTGAGGAGCCCAGAGGGACGGGGGGTGACGGGTGTTAGGGCAACACGTGCATGACAATGCTGCTTTTGACTCTCAACAGCCTCGCGCCCCATGGTTCCAACCTAAACAGATGCAGAATCCACAATGGGCACATCCACAATGAGCTTGTCACTCAACCTGTCGCCATAGCGACCGCGGAGCAGGCGTGGGGGTCAAAAGGGGTCACTTTCATTCCGAAAGTCCTGACCCGACGGCTAATTGCCGTGTTTGCGCTGGAGTGGCGTGTCACCGCACACGTGACTTCCCAACGCAAACATCAATGTGATTAACCATCACCGTAGTGCTATTCGATGGCGATGGGGAGGGCTGCAGAATAGAAGCACTTCATTCTGTTGGGTGTGTTTTTTTTAGTAAACCAAAGCCGGTGTTGCTGCTTATATTTATCGTGGTGCTTCGGGCTGCCAGGCAGATATCAGGATTATCCCAGTTCTGTTTCCATTCTTTAGCCTCTGCCCGCTTCAATGATATTGAGACGCAGCCGTGATATAACACTGTAACTAGTAAAAAGCAACACGTCAGCTCAGCTTCTTCTTCAGCACTTTCTCTCCCCACCCATTACTTCTTTTATCTCTCTCTCTTTTTTTTCCAAGTCCTTTCCTTGTCTCGTGAGATTTCAGCAGCCCGGGTTTTTAAGAGAGGTCATCTCTGGGAACTCTGTCAGCATTAGAGCTATTTAACCATCTGGAATGGGGTCATCGTTTTCCACTGACCGACACGCTTTCACAAGGCAACACGAGTACTGCATGGAATTTAACAGGAAGTGGATTTCGTGTACAGGAAGTTGATTTTGTGCAGAGGGCAATAGCACAAATGCCATTCATCAAGACACACATAAAGTAGTCAGGAGTGGGAAACATCTACAATGACTCACTGGAGGAAAGCCATGGTTTCCAGAGGGAACGCTTGTGGGCGAGTTTTCAAATGCATTCGGTGGTCAATAGCTGACTTGGTGAAAATCCTGCAGGGGCTAATCATTCACTATTCGGTGTAATAAAGACCGCTGAATAATACTTGTCAGAACTCTCATCAAGGACACCAATTAAAAGAGGCACTGCCAGATGTGAGGAAATGAGTAGAGAACTCAAACACTAACTGATATAAATATGCAGCTGGATAAGACCAAGCCTGCCATAACTAGGTCGTCATTATTTCAGTAATTAACCTCCAAACTTTTAACCATCTTAATGTGATGCTGTCTGTATTACCGGACATCACAACAGTGTAGTTGTGCGCGTGGAGGGTAAAGTATGAAAGTGACGTAAAGTAAGGTTGATTCCACTGTCAACAAAAACGGTTCCTTATCACGATACAGGCTAATGCTAAAACATGACCAAAAGGGAGACAGAACCTGCACTTTACTGAACGGGAAGATGCGGAGATCTAAATTAGTCTCCTCATCCAAGCTAGGCTATATGTGAAGTCAAGTTTACCCATGCTATATATATCCTTTTCGAAGAAGAACACATTGCATTTGGTTTACATAAACTTAAGAGTTTGAGTGCCTGTCTACGTGGCTGACCCAAATTACTTGATTATCCACCTGCTGTGAATGTGACATACAAAGTCGCTTTATTCTGTAAATAGGTAAGTAAATAAATAAATCGATAGGACGAATACGCAAATCTCAGAGAAACTTGGGCAAAACGCACTACTGGTTTATCAAATAGTTTGACATTTTATCCATATTATTAACTAAAAATATGTTTGTGGTTGTTGTTGTTATAAAATATTTGGACACCGAATGATTACTGTGCCAGCACCACCAAGTGGTACGACACAGCAACGAAAAGAATCGCAATGCAAAAACTTCTAAAGATCTTTTTGCTTCAAACAAAAACGCATGTCATTGTCAGGTGGATATTATTTACGGACAGATGCGTACATATTAGCACGTCAGCCATATCGTGTAATTGGCCACTGATATAGCCTTACGCTAGACTGATGAGAATTCAATCAGTTCACAACGTCACACAAAAGGTGTAATTGAAAAGGGCAACACCAACAAAATTATTTAACAAATAACGTGAAAGCCGATTTAACTTACCAAGTGAAAATTCCAACTCTCGTTCATCTAGTAGAAACGCATTTGATCTAGAATCTTATCCATTAAGAAGAGAGAGTGAAGAGGGGTAAAAAATAACAGAGGTAAGGATATCCTCGCGTCTCTTCAATTAAATGTCTTCAACCAGTGACTTCTCATGTGGAATGTGTGCGCATTTCTCAAGTCACCTCTTTTGCTCACTTGCTATCCCCCTGGAGTCGTTTATTTCTGTCCCAGCTAGATAGGCTCGTCTGTCCCCGTGCCTCCTCCGCGCGCAGCTTGTAATCGGACACCACACAGTCGCGCTTCAGAGGAGACAATGGGTCTACTCAGCGAGGGACAAGGAGGATAAAATAGCAGGAACTTTGTTACAACTGATTCGTAAACAAATGTTGTGGTAATAGCTATAGTTCACGGATTAAGCTAGAGTCAACGTGCAAGCGCTCAAATCCAGAATGCTACACATCGGATTTTCAGGTTTTTTATTAGAGAAGAGTGCGCCCGCCTTGTGCGCGTCCCCAAGTTGCCTGCACAGTGCAATGCAAGCCAGACGTACGTGGCAGCACCACAGCTGTTTTGCAGGTGAAGTGCTGCAGTAGGCACACTGGCTACAACCTGGAATCGCCTATGACTCATAAACCTATATTAACTATTTAACGATATAATATATTTCTTCATTAAAAGAAGTATTGACAGAAAAATAAACAAACAATTATGTATTGAACAGCCGGACTAGATAGGACAAGAAGCAACTAAAATAGTAATATTAATTTCAACACGCAAAAGCCCACAAATAGGGCTAAATGCAAAAAAATAAAAGTATGTTATTAAAAATTGAGTGCCTTGAAAGGCGCCTTATAAATTCAATGTATTAATATTATTATTAAAAATCTAACTTGATGATACAATCGAAAACTATCAGACAAACGCTAGTGGCATTGAAGAGTTTGTGTGAGGGTTTGTGTGACCACAACGATTGTGTGCTTGCCTGAGAATAATACGAACATTCATTGAGCCTGTATTTTGCTATTTGGTTGCGCACCACTCAACCCATTTTGTCATGCCTTCAGTTCAATCACCTATTTATCACTGAACAAATTAAAATAGCTGCCAAGATCTAATGCCCCAGCATTTGAGCGTTATGGCAATCCTCCAGCTCGGTGGTATGACTGATAGCGTTAGTCTGTCCCTGTGACAGACCCATTTAGTCAAGTCAACAATGTACTGTTAATATGCCCCGGGCCTTTTCGAGACCTCGAATGTGTTGAATGCCGAGCTCCTGAGCTCCATAAATACAAACCGAGTGACTTGAATAAAATATTGCAACCACCCACAATGGAGAAAAGTAAAACAGAGATTTACATTTCAAGTGGCCTCCTTCCAACTCTCTCTGCGTTTATCTGGGAAATGTGTTGGGTAACCTTTTCTTCTGTTTGCTGTAGATACAAGCCAAAGGGAGCAGTCTTCTTTTTTTTTCCTTTGTATAAAAATAAAGATCTGTTATGGAAATGGTATTTGTTGTTGGAGAACAAAGGTGAATAAACAGACAGGGAAAAGAAAATAGGTGGTTTTAGATATAGCTGCATCACTTGGTTGTCTATCAGACACTGCGAAGGCACAAGTTGATCTGCAAAGACACTCTGCTAGATTCTTTACAAAGCCACCGTGACCTCAACATCCTACCCAGCTGCTCGGCCACGCTGTGCCAACGGATTTGACTTTGCGTCCGACTGCCGCACCGGAGCCAAACATTAGAGCACTTTCCCCGTATTCTTTGGACCGCGAGGGGAACCGTGCCGTGTGTAAATGCGGCAGTGAAAAGACGTATTGCCAGAAAGTCATCGGTGCATCGGGTCATAGAGTACAAACTACTGTCCATCCCCGCTGTCCCTCAACGTCGTCCAGGGTCTGTGTCCGTCCCCACTGTCCCTCAACATCGTCCAGGGTCTGTGTCCGTCCCCACTGTCCCTCAACATCGTCCAGGGTCTGTGTTCGTCCGCCACGGCTCTGTCCGACAAATGCAGCACGGTCCCGAGTGTTGGAAACATCACATTTGGAGTTGCCAGGCAACCAACACCAAAAACTGTAGTTGAGGAGCGAGTCACTGTGGTACCCACCACCCCCACCCACCCCCCACCTGGCCCAGTAGGTTTCCAGTCCAATGACTGTGGATTCTGCACAGGAAGGACTGCTTCAATAGTGTGTTTTTCTGTGTGTGTGTTTATCTCTGTTTTATGTGTATGTGTGAGTACATGTTTGTGTGTGTGTGTGTGTTTTTGTTTGTTTGTTTATGTTCCTTTTTGGCATGAGCTCTCGCTCAGTCATTTTAGTCTGGCTTTGTGTTGTCTTGATAGCGTTGGCCTGATGCCAGCGAGATTAAACTCGTCTTACCCACACAAAATAACTGCCATGCTAGAATCTGCTCCTTCCCTTTGCCATCCACAGTCTCGTACCTGAGTCGCTGCAGCACAGTTAAAACGCCTCTGTCAAACGGGCCGTTTGTCATGCAATTGATGCCACTGTGGCACAGTCTCACTAGGGGGATCCTCAAAAAGAAACACAAACGCTCCGGAGAAAATAGACCGACCAGCATGCACAAAGACATAAAACACAAGACCCACACACAGGCTCCAGCTGCTCATTGCTCCGGTGGAAGACGGATGAAGTGACGAGGTGGTGGCTGTCACAATGTTCCAGGACGTATCTATTCCTGCTGTGGGCCGCGGCGCCGCGTTGAAGGGGATGAATTGACTAAAGCCTCTGTTGTGGCTCCCTGGTGCCCACGCTGACTGTGAATACCTGCTACCGGAATATTTTAAAGTTGCTGCTGTTGGCTTGGATCATGGATCTTTTTTTTTTGTCCGCATTTCCTTCCATGCAAATGGTGTTCTTGTCTTCTCAAACCCTTCAGTGCCAACCACCAGAAGGCAGGTGGTTTCACTAATTATTTTTTTCTGTCTGTGCAGTAATGACCAGAAACCGTTGTTATCTTCCTTCTTTTCACACCTCGTGTAGCATTGTGTTTGTCTCATCCGTCCGTGGCGGGTTCTCGGGTTCTCGGGTTCTCGACGGGTTCCCGGGTCTCTCACGGAGACGTGTGACAGAGTGGACCCGCGGCCCCCGTCCGCCTGACGGGCAGAGGCCCGGGGGGGACAAAGTGAGATAATGAAATGCAGCGTCCAGAGTCCAGCAGGGTCATCTCTCTCTCCTCTGTTGAGAAGCTAGGCAGCTGTATTAGTCTCTGTCCTCCCTTGTGTCTCCCATGATGGATCGCAATGAAAAGGCGACGGATAGTTTTCATTTTTTTTCTTCTTCTTATGAAGTGTATTTTTTTTTCTCCTCCGGTCAGCGTTAGTGAAGTGGAGGAGTTAAGAAGTCAGAGAGAGGAACTTGGCGAAATTCAATCACCAGGTTACGGCTCCACAGACTGTCTCAAGATTGCTTGGAATGAATGTCAGACAAGACTGGAGGCCGTCGTGATAGAGAATAATTATCTATCTGGTCATTCAGCATAATGGAGGCCACACCAGTGTGATAAAGTCCTCCCGGTAGATATCAGCTAGTCATGAGCAAGATAAATACTTTATAATTAGAGCAGTAACACTTAGGATTACACGGGTAGCACCAGACTGTATTGTCATCATAAAATGGGGCAAAGTGCATGCTGGAGGAGTTAATTTTCGGGTGATAAGGAATTGATGAATCTCTGTTCCTCCTTGTCGCCCCACTCAGCTGAAGCCAATTTTCTTCCTCTTCACCATCTTGTGTCTGTCCTCTCCCAGTCCGCCACAGCATCCTCCCGTAATCTCCCAGTGTTTGCTTTACTCTCTCACACTCTCATCCCTCAACCTCGCTGGGCTTGCTTGGGAAATGTGAAGAGCTAAACAAATCGGTCCTCTCCCTCCGCTTTTTGCACAAACAGACTTTTAGTAAGTATTTAGTCCCGTTTTCGATGAGCCATGCGAAGTGATGAAGTCTGCCTGTATCCGTGGGTGTTTTCGCTGTCAAACAGTGGGATTGGAACATGTTCGTTAAGGCCACTAACTAGTCAATGCATTACAATACGACATCACAGCACATTGCTACTTATTTACTTGACCCACTTTGAAATGTGCCCATTTAGCAAACAGGGCTGCTTTTGGCTTCATGGCCACAGACAATCTCATCAACCGAGTCGCTGAATAGCAGGAATAATAAACAGCAACCTTCACGACACTGATAACACCAAAGCTGGCATTAAGTGATAATAATCGCTGCCTTTACTGGGACATTGTCATGTCATCCCACTCTCCATAATGTCACTGCTGGTTTTTATAATGAGCCGGCAGTATGGTCGGGGAACTCATTAAAAACAAAGCAATGTCAGAAAAGCAAACATCCATCATCTCCCTGGGTCTCCAACAGGGGCCGACCGCGCTGCACTTTAGCAAGCGGCTCGTTCCCCTCGCAAGGAAAGTACTTTGTTGACAAGCAAGTGTGCGCTTCGATAATTGGTTTTTGCTCTACCACAGGCAAGTTAATTCATTAAATGTTTTGGCAGCGGACTGTTCGGGGTCGGGAGTTGATGCTGTAAGAGATGGGGAGCAAGAAGACGTAGGGTGGGGGATGGGGGGTGTGGGTGGAGCTTGGCCCCCCGTCAAAAAAATATATAATTTCAAGTAATGTAAGAAATAATACATTTAGATAAGATACACAATTAAATTAAAATGCTAAAAATCATCACAAAATCTGCAACATGGGTTCGCCTTTTTCTTTGAATTCCTTCATTCGTTAAGAAATATGAATAACCAGAAGCACTCCCTCATGTGGAAGTTGATGAGCCATATCTTTGGTTGGGATGAAAGCACGACGGTTCACGGTCTTGCTTTGTGCGTACGAAGCGTGACAGGACTGTCATGCACAAGGTTACGACTCACTATATGTAAGTGCTATGAGTGGTGAGAGGAGGCTGGAGCAAAAGCGAGGAAAAAGCAACAATTCTCCCTCCAGCACTCGTGTATAAACCTCGTTTTGTATATCGTAATTAGAGCGGTGCAATTCAGGGTTTCACGCAGGGACCAATTTCAGCGCACAAGACAGACTATAAACTGTACAAAGTAGCACAGCGGGAGGCCATGCACTGGAACAAGATAGAGAGCCATCTTCAATGACTTTTGAGATCATCTTTGAGCAGTTCAGGTTTTTGTTGTTTACTTTGATTACGTGCTGAGTAGGTTTTACACGGTTGTCATAAGACAAACCCACTCTTCAATAGCATCTCAGCTGTCACTGCTTCAAGTGTTGAATTGTCTGATAAAAAACGTAATTTTACCACTAAGCTTTTCCAAATCTGTTTGGGAAGTTGTCTTCATCTTGTTTTACTAAAGAAAAACGTTGATTTAGCCAAAGGTCTAAACAGGCTTACTCTAAACGGAGGGTCCTCACTCACACCAACAGCATGTGTAGTATCATAACAGCTCCATGGATTCCAATTAACTCCTTAATGATGAGCTAATTGCTCCGAATCCTTGATCTATGCCCCGACGGCTCTCTGGTGACGCCCTTGGGATTGTGGGATTTGTGTCAACATTTCCCAGCCCCGCCATCCCATTCGTTCCCCTCTCCACTCCTCTTCAACAAAGCGTGAAGCATGAGATTGGATTTGCAATGTAATGGAATAAAGCCCATTGTTTAGCTACTGTGAGTGTGGGGAGGGAACCGATAAAACCAAGGCTGGCCTGCCGAAAAAGTTGATCAAAGCCTCGCATACGGCGAGGAAGATTATAGTCGCTTTTTTTTAGGTTGGGTTTGCTTTACAGAAAAGATATGACGTCTTCCGTTTCCTGATCCTGTTTCCGTCCATTTTGGTCGGCACTGGAGTTTGAAGGAAACTGAGTCAAACGGAGTAGTCTTCAGATGATCAATGCTTTGTGTGACACGGATACCGTGACAACTGCGTGAACGTTCTAACACCACGTGATTCCATTGCTGTGCATGGAGAGACAAAAAACCCTCGTGAACATGAACGTTGTGAAGCTCTCGAGATTCAAACAGCTCAATTCTTCGTCGGTTCCAAATGTTAACTTTTCCCATTTGTTCACGCTCTTTCACTACTTTGTCCGTGAATAGAAACCAATTATCGGTTCATTAACGGTTATCTGCTCTGCTGGAATAACGTGTACACCTTTCCATTGTGACCCTGCCATCATATGCATGAGATGTTGCCACAGCCATTTAACACTGCGCGTTTACTTGCACTTTCTAAAGAAAATGGGCCGGGCGCTGTGCTGAACACCGACTTCGTTCTGACTGAATGCCGTCGAAGGGAAGGTCAAATATTACTTCATTTTCCATCCGAGGTTAACAGGCTTGGCTTGCTCATCTACGTATACTTTAGACTTGTGGCTTGGTGTTCATCGTTCTCTCTATGGCGCACAGGTTGTGCTCTTTTACTACGGACGTGTAAAAAAGGAAAGGCGGAATCAAATAAAGATTCGCATGATAATACCCTATGATACATTAATCTTCTTAGCTCGGAAAGTCCAAATGGCGCGTATGGAACGGGTGATAAAATGAGAGTCCGTAATCCTGACCCGTTTGAGAACAGACTGATTGCAACATGCATCGTTAGGCGTTTGGAGGCGACATGGGGGGTTCTTCCCAAATAATATTGTAGCGTCAGTGCCGTTACTGGGATTACCCAGAGTGCAACAGATAGGTGCCAGGGCACAGACTTTGTTTATCTGTTAATTATGTTGTTCTCAGTGTTAACTGATGATCTTATG
>JAVQJS010034550.1:2500-19376 GCA_036024795.1 Galaxias rostratus
TGCTGTCCTTGCGGTCGCCCTCTCAGTCTCCACCACAAGCCTGACCTACCTAGCGCTGCCGACAACATCTGTACACGTGTGTGTGTGTGTGTGTGTGTGTGTGTGTGTGTGTGTGTGTGTGTGTGTGTGTGTGTGTGTGTGTGTGTGTGGCAGTGTTCAGCAATGATTTTCTTCAGAAATGGACAAAGTATATGTCTTCGTGTGTGTATGTGTGTGTGTTTACTCTTTCGTATCTGTTGTGTGGATGTGGGTGTGTAATCGATTGCCCTCAGTCGTGAAAATTCCATGACTGTGATGTTCCAGGCGACGTTCACCCGGAGCGCCGTCTCGCACGGCAGCATCACCACGCGTCACATTCTCTGCTCAGAAACCCGCTGGCACCAAGACAGGGGGCTGGTATCGCCATGGTTACCCAGTGCCTGTAGAACATTTGGAGCTGCTGCCGTTCCGTGCCCGCGCCGCGGATAGCGCTCCACTCGTTCTCCGTAAACTGACGAGTCATGATCCGGAAGAACTCCGGGATGGACTTGCTCCCTGGGATCACAAGTGGGAAGAGGGGAGTGAGCGAGAGGAGCGCTGTGAGAAAGGCAGGTAACGACAGTACTATGTGACTGTGCTATCGTCCCGTTAAGAACAACGCCAACTGAGTCCATTCAAACTTTACATCTTTTTTTTTTTTTATTATGGATAACTTGTTATGGTACTGGCTAGCTTGTTTTGTTTTTACGTCCCATGTTATCACTAGCTCTGGCAATCTAGTGTTTTAATTGGTCAAGCAAAGAAAGAATATGATTGTTTTGGGGTGTGTAATGCTGACAAAGCACACACGGTGGTGCGCCACATTTAAAACGAAGTGTAGCAAATGAAAGGCGACAGTGACATCTTGTGGCCAACCCTGTGAACTACAGGTGGCAACCGTTTTGGTCTCATTGACTTGACTGTTATCTGTGGACTGGAATGGAAGATAACAACTAGTTCTGTTTTATCTCAAAAGAAAGGAATTGATTTGTTTTGATCGTAATCAGGAAAATATGGAAAAGGCTTGAATGAAGGATTAAAGTTCTCAACATAGAGATACAAGTCGTGTGATTGTTATATTGAGAATGTCACACAAAGAAGATGGAAGAGAACAGATATTACTTGTCTTTAAAAGGCATTTCTTGCACACATCCATAAAATACAGAAATCCTCTTTCCATAGCTATCCATGCAAGAAAACACCAAGAAAACACAGACCTGGCATAGTGGTCTTCATGACGTCCACCCCGACCTGTCGTCCCTCTTCCGCGGCCAGCACGGCATAGTCCCCCTGGTGGGATACGTTAAAACTCCAGCCCCAGGCTTCGGGGCCTGCACTGGGGCCTGGTCCAGGGTAGGAAGGAGCAGCCAGGTAGGGCTTCCCTCTGGGAGTGCGCTCCAGACGGATCTGGGCCCAGGGGACGTCCATCTTCTCACACACCAGCCTCCGCAGAAGCAGCCTGCCAGCCTAATGGGGTGACACGTGTGAGGGAGTGAGCAAGTGGGTTATGGTTTAAATCCTCTTAATACATCATTGTATTCAACAGGACACCATCATTTCTTCAGCATGATCTGAACCCACCTGTTATCAGATCGGAATGCAAGTTTCAATACATGTTGCAGGATCCATATGAACACTTTTAGCGTCTGCATTTTCTGATTGCAGTAATTACAAAGAAGGCTTACTTTGAGCTTGATTAATTACATACTGGTTTGAATTTACTTGAGATAAGCTAAATTGCTTACAAACTGTACACTAGCAAGAATGTTTTTGCATGTATGATTTAATGAACGGCTAGCGTCAACCATTTGGTACCACTTTCATTTTATGACATCAGGTTGAGGAAAATACAATGGTTTACAACTTGAGTAACAGTCTTGGCTGATGGCAGATGCTCTAAAGGATTGGTGCGGGCTTTCGACTAATTGACTGGCACACAAGCACAGACACGCCAACTCACCATGGCTAATTTAGCGTCTTTGGCAAACACAAACTGAGCTATTCTCTCCTTCTCTTCGTGCTGGACACTACGAGTAGCCAGCAGCCATTCTGACCGTGTCGGCGCCCACGAGCCACAGCGAAAAGCCCATCTTACGCCTCCCATCGCGACTAAGGCAAGCTGGCGTCGCAGCTGCCAAAATTAACAATTACCGACCATTTGGAGAGCTTGAAATGTAGGCCGCTTAAGCCCTAAAAAAGGGCACATTTGCCTCAGTTATTTGTCACAAGGCGCAAAACTGAAAATACTTCGACCATTTACAATCGAACCCATGCAAACGACTGAAATTCTATGGACAGGTACGTAGACACATGTTTACATTCTGAATTCGACAACTGTCACACATTTCCGGAAGAGCAAGAAAAAATACGTGCTACGTCACAAGTGGGCGATGCACTAAATTGTCCAATGACAAACATGTTTACCGTGCGTCGAGGAGAGGTGTCGTTTCGATTATATTTTGTCATGTATGCTCATCTACGATTTATATTATTGCTTACGATAAGGTACGTTTATTTTTACTATGTGAAATATTTAGAATTATTTCATCTCGAATAACAGACTTCTTGGTTTCGATTCAAAATGTATACTTTTCAATTTCGCTGTAGTAGACGTGCGGCGGTGATGTGCCTATATAGCCTACAGAAGCCAGCTAGCTTCAACCTCCTTGCACTTAATAAGAATGATTAAAAAAAAATAAAACCCCTTCATTCCTACATTGCATCATGGCATGCATTTTCCAAAGGCCGGGTAGTGTATCAAATTAATGACCAAAAGCGAATGCTCTTGTGCCTTTTCTAGTCAGAAAATACAATTCAGTGTCTCTAAAAGACAATTCAATCGTCTAATCGCACTCAACCTTCTTCTGTTTAATGTCTTAAAGCAGTGAGTTGAGCCGTAATGAACCTGATGCCTCTAACAAGAGAAGACACCTGCAGCCTCATCCTCCACATCTTGGCCACTGAAACCCCTGTGCCTTTTCGCTGTTGAAAACGTCCTCCCTGTCATTTTCATTGAATCGCGATTCCGTCCCCCCTTTTGGCTATTCTCATCCAATCTCTCAAGTTTTCCACCATTGTTTGTCACTTTCACACTCATTACGGAAGGTGCCATCTATCCTAATGATGTGCCAGAGCTAGTGAGCCAAGAGGGAGGATCTGCCCCGGGACTAGTTGTTCAAGTCCAGGCCTCTCTTCCCCTTCCCTCCATCCTTATACTTATCACGGGGGCCTGAGTTCCCCCCCCACACACGACGGTCAGGCTGGATTTCCTGCAGATGAAGCACCTGAAGAGGAAGAGGAAGAGCAACTACAGCGTGCGGGAGACGCAGACCCTGATCCGGGAGATCCACAAGCGGCGCGACGTGCTCTTCTCCCGGCAGCAGAACACGGCCATCAACGAGCTGAAGAGGAGGGCCTGGGACGAGGTGGCCGGGGGCGTCAACGCCCTGGGGGAGGGCGAGCTGCGCACTGCCGCTGAGGTGGGTGTGTGTATATGTGTGTCTGTGTCTGTGTGTGTGTGTGTCTGTGTGTGTGTGTGTGTGTGTGTGTAATAAGGTTAGAGACTCTTGGGAAAAGTCTGAACGCTATATTTCGTGGAACCCCCCCCCCCCTTCTGTCCCCGTGATTGGGTGCTTGCGTCGTGCTCTCGGACAAAGTGAGGTTGATTTCATTGTGTTCCCGTTCCGTGCCACTCCATTGAAGCAGCGACTCAATTTTCTCTTCGCAATTCAACTCTCGAATGTGTTCCATCCCTGTGGCGCCCTCCGAGGTCACCCTGTGGTTAATGACTTTCTCCCTCCAGGTGAAGCGCCGGTACTTGGACTGGCGGGCCCTGATGAAGAGGAAGCAGCTGCGGGCCGAGCTCTCCCTCTCCTCGGGCATGAAGGGAGACTACGAGCCGTCGTCCCCGGAGCAAGAGGCTTCGCTGGGCTCCGCCGACCAGTCGCTGGACCTCTGTGGCTTCCCCAAGGACAGCCAGTGCGACTGGCAGGACCTGGGGGATCTGGGGGAGCCCAGCGGAGCCATGGTGGCTCAGCAAGGGGTCAAAATGGAGGAGGAGGCCAGTGGATATAGCGTGAGTGTGTGTTGGGCTGTTTTTCATATATATATATATGTATGACGTATGTTTTTAAATCATTTCAATTGAATTGAACACTTCGACTCGGAAGTGTTTGCTGTAGAGGTCATGCTATGGAGACGTGACCTTGGCTTGTGCCCCCCTGCAGCTGGATGGCGAGGCCGATGGGGGGGACGTGGACGGAGACGTGGACGAGGACGACTGCTTCCCCTCCCTCCTGAGCGACATGGAGGGACGCGGCGAGGGCCGGGTCCCGTCCGAGGTCTACGCCCAGATCGACGAGTTTGGCATGCTCAACCCCTCCAAGGGCCCCGCCCCCTCCTTCTCCTCCACCTCGGCCCTCAGCCGGGACCTGACCCTGGGGGGCGTGGCCGCCGGACTGGGCGTGGCCGGCTTCGGCGCGGCCCACCAGGAGACCTCGGCGCTGCTGGTGGCCATGGAGAAGCAGCGGGTGGAACTGGAGAGGCAGCGGCTGGCCGTGGAGACGGAGCGGCTGGCCGTGGAGCGCGAGCGCCTGGCCGTGGAGAAGGAGCGGCTCCGGCAGACGGAGGTGGAGCGGGAGCGCCTGCAGCTGGAGAAGGACCGGCTGCAGGTGGAGCGCGAGAGGCTCCGGGCGCAGCTCCTCAGCCAGTGCGACCGCGGCGCCGACTCTTCTCTGGGCCCGCCCCCACAGCAAGGCCCGCCGTCCTCCTCCACGTCCCTCCCCTCCACCTCCACCACCTCCTCCTCCTCCTCCTCCACTCAGGAGGGCCAGCGGGACCGAGAGGAGGGCAAGGCCTGGGTGCCCGTGGTGGACCTGGAGATGGAGAGGCTGAGGCTGGAGAAGGAGAGGCTGCAGCTGGAGAAGGAGAGGCTGCAGTTCTTCAAGTTCGAGTCGGGGAGGCTGCAGATCGAGAGGGAGCGCCTCCAGGTGGAGAAAGAGAGAATGCAGCTCCACAAGGATCAGGGCCATTGAGAGACGCTGGCGAGGACGAAGAGATGGCCAAGCGGGTCAAGGAGATCCGTGGGGCTGTTTGTGCTCGATCCATATTGCCAAAAGAACCTACGATGTACCCACGATGATTAGCTACAGTAAGACTGTGTAGAGGATTTGTATCGAATTGGGAAACACATTTTGAAAGGTCTACTAGTATTAGCATAAAGGCCACCCAAGGCCAGGTGTGCCCTGCTATTAAAAACCGAAGCCAATAACGATGCCTACACACACGTGGGAATGTGCCTAAACGCAACGTACTGTACAATCCGTCGGTGAAGCTTATCAAAGAGTCACGCTGCTCCTTGGCCATGTTTGGTCCTTCTTCCTCCTCTGTACTTGCGCTTGACTTCAATTGGGTTTGCTTGTTGGTCAAACCATTGCACCAGCCAATCAGGAATGCATCTGTGCAAACGACAGGATCCACCCATCAGGGTTTGAATATGGGCGGAGACAGCTGGCATTATGTTTTCTGAATAAAGATGGAGTTGGGGGCCAAAGTTTCAGGGCATTAGAGGTTTACGCTTGCTTGCTTTCATCTTCGGATTCAGTTACTTCCTAAAAGACTGTGACATTACAGTAAAACGTGTTCCTTAGCACTGTGAAACAAACCTGTTTCTAAGCTACTTACAGCCTTGGCAACCGGCTGAATTGGAACTCGGATCAGCCAGTACACTGCAATACCGTTGTGATGGTGGGGACGGTGGGAGGAACACCTTCTCGCTGATAATATCGATCGATCAATCAATGAAAGGTGGCTTTTATATTCAAAGGATCAGCTCCAAGTTCCCTGTCCAATGTTTTTTGTACTAGGTGTTAAGTGTGTGTGTACAGCCTTATCATTTTTTCTTATTATTATAAGTGTAATGTGTGTTTGTGAAGTACTTTCATGACGATTCTCCGTGGTTATGGTGTGTCGTTTACACGGTGAGAAAGCTGCCAACGAAAAGCACAAAAACGATCTCATTGTATCGAAGTGTCGTTTTTTTTTTTTTTTTATGTTTCATAAATGGCCTTACGGAGATTTTACTGTATTTGCTGTCTTAAAACGTCGATATTTGTAAGTCGTGTATATCTGAAGAAAAGAATGATAGATGAGAGACAAGAGATGCCTTAAGAACTTTTCTCTGCCTTTTGAAAGATCTAGAATAAAACTGGGAGATTGTTGGTGTCTCACCTCTTGCACACCCGACTCTGATGAATATTGTGTACACCTCTCTCTGGGATTAAAGACAAGGCGTCTGAATAGGCATTTAAAATGGAGGAAGAGTGAGCAGTGGTTTGGTTGGGGTACAGTAACGTCTTTTATTTTACTGGGCACCTATTAAGATGTGCAACCGAGACGCTCATTTAGGTGGCAAATTCGGTGAACCAGAGTAGTTTTACATTTGGCAGACGCCAATATTTTTTTAGTTTTTTGCCACGCTCGCTCAAAATTCGGCCTAAAACCATGTGCTTAAAACGTCCTAACATGCTCAATGGCATTCCTTTAACACTTTTAGCTTGATCCTATGAACACATATTAACCCCCAGTGTGTAAGCAACATTGCACGCTTTTGCCATTGTGTGTAAAGTCCCTCTCCAATGAGGGAGAGATGATCACGGAATGCCTTCAGAATCACACGTTTTGTTCTGCTGGCAGGCTATTTCCTCTAGCGCACTCGGCTAATCACATGCATGTGAGATTCACGTTTAGCGTGATCTAAATTAGGGATAACAATATTTTGTACATCATTGCAAATGTCTCTTGGTTCATCACTTTTTTTTGTAGACAGTATGCCTTGCTGAGTCTAGTGAATGTCTTCTCTCACTGGGAGACTACCTTCACCACGGGTCCACGTATTTTGAAGGGTGGTTCTGCTGCCCTCCTCATTCAGTCACACAGGTAACTGGAATCAGAAAAATACACTCCACTCAAGTAAACAGAATAAACCCTGGACCCCAACCATGGTTGACATGTTAGAGAATGTTTTTTATTTTTTTTCGGCCTTAACAAAAGTCCTGAAGCACGTACATAGTCAATGTAAATTACCACAAACATGTTCAGAGAAACTCCAGACACAGGCTTTACATGAAATTTCGTAGACGACTTTGAGTTGAAGGTACCACTTTTGAATATCAAGCAAAAAAAAACACAAAACGTATTTTTGCTCCTTTGAGTGATTCCACCACAACATTGTAAATGGACTGAAATAGAAGGGTGGAAGTCTATAAAGCAATTATCATCACCAATCATCTAGTCAGAGACCACATCAACTGGAAACGCAGGCTAAACTACCTTCTCCATCTGTGACCCAGGTGGCTTGCCAAACTGGTGACTCCAGTTTATCGAAACGAATAAGGCAAATACCTATCTGGACCAAAATGTGCCTGTCCGGGCTGCTTTTGCTGACAATGCTATTCCCTCCTATTCAATTGGTCTAACATAGGCCAATAGAATAAAAACCCAAACATTAAGGAATTTATTGACCACTTGACGCACTTTATTTGTTATACAAAAACTCCTGTGCATAAGCAATGAAAAAAAACACTGGACAATAACCAACAGGAACAAAAGTAAACTTAAATTATAATTTTACTGGTTCTAATACAATACATAGATAAGGACTTCAAAATAACTTTCTCAAAAACGCTATTAATCCAGAAATTATTTCCAAGTGGTAGATTACAAAAACATGAGTCTTGATTGGTTTCATTTAGCATTTATTGGTCAACTTTATAAACCCCAAAACTTCTCCACATGAGCATTTCTCATACAATCATCTTTATTCATGCAGTGTTTTCTATGGAGTAGGCACTTTGGAGTGTCGACCCCCTAGTCCCCTCGGCACACGTGGAGGTCACAGCACCGGGACTGCAAGTGTGAATGACACAATTAGTTATGGCTGGTCCAAATGATCATTCTACATCAAGACACCTTCCACAAAAAAGGTAATGAATTCCAAGAGATAAGGTATGCATGGTACTAATTAATCAAGGGATACTTGACTGAGCTAAAGGGAAAGAGATCATTTTGATCATGACATCCAAACATCTCTCAATATAGTGTGAAAGATAGACAGCCGTGGTGCACTAAAGGGGGAAAGGCTTAAGGGTCTACCTGTTTAGGGTTTTGTGCACACGTGTCCACATCCATTCGAACAGCACTTCTCTTTACCAGGACAGTTAAAGTCATTTGAACAGCTCTCAACACATATCCCTATAGCCCCCCTTTGAGGACACAAACCAGGCTTTTCTTTGGGAACAAATAACAAAATGTTATGGTTAGATCGCCGCATTACCCGAGAAAATATCATCCAAAAGCTACCGATTTTTTGTATTGTACCGTTCTGCGTTCAATTCAATAGGTCACCGACTTAGAGAACCAAACCCTAAATAGGTCATTGAGCAAGGCGGAAACGGAGCCTAATGACATACCTAGTGAATCTGGTTCTATACAGGTGTTTCCACATGCGACAGAACAACACTTTTTGGCCTTGGGACAGTCATGGTCATTTAAGCAGGGTTCCTCACACAACCAAAGGACCTCCACGTCTCTGCTGGGACAAAGCCCAGGTTTTTCTATGGAAAACAAAAGAAAGTCAGTTAGACCACTGCATTGATATCCAGGACAATTCCTAAATGACAGAAACACATTAGTCAAGCAACACATGCTGATTTATTCTTATAGATCTGTGAGATGGGCCAAATGTTCTACCTATGTATGGTTTGGTGCACACGTGTCCACATCCATTGGAACAACACTTCAAGGCGTTGGGACAGTCACGGTCTTTTGAACAGCGCTCAATACATGGGCCTACGACCCCGTCGCGTATCTTAGGACACACCCCGTGCTTTACTTCAGACAAAAAATTCAAAAAGGTGCAGTTAAACAAATGCAATAATATAGGAAAGGTCGATTACAATATAACTCATTGTAATCAAAGACTAAGAGTGCTGAAATATCATCAACATCAATCTAAAGTGAGGACAAATATCAATGCAGTTTACACGTCGAATGCCGAATCGTTGGTCTCAAAAAGAGACCATGTGTCGTACAAACTCATAGTCGATCGGCTACTTGTTGAAACACTCACCTTTGTCACCATGGCCTATGTCCCTATCGGCACAAATTACACTGAAATGGGCGAACGCAACAACGACCACAAACACCGCCGCCAATACAGCAGAATTCATCTTCATGTTGATTCTCCTACAAGCATTTCTCACAGAATGAGCGCTACTTATACGTTGATAATTGGCAAAACGTCAACTAATTGCTTCGTCTAGGCCACGCCCCTTTGAAAACCAAAGCAGAGGCTTAACGCGTGACGCGGAATCTGCGCTCATCATTTAGAACAAATACGATTCCATAGATATAAAGAATTCCTCTTGGAATCTTATTCAGGGGATTACTCCTTAGAGTGAAGACTTTCTTCACTTAATTGATAGCACGTGATCATCACACAATTTTGCAACGACTTCAGGGAAGTAATTGTGGGGTGAACCACTTTGTGGGCAATTTTCGAATGACTGAAGACCCCGCAACCATGGGACTACAGAGGTTCAACTCCCTAACAGTTCGACAGTATGGTAGCCAGCATGATTTCTGGCATATCTGACTGCAACGTTCAGCAAAGCGGAAGACACTGCATCGACTCTCCGCACCAATGATTTTCAAATTTGGCGCCAGGCATTCGACGAACGTTATGAAGTTGTATGTCCCAACTGTATGCATACTTTAAGCAATAGTAAACACTTTGAAAGGCAGCTGCAGTACTACTAAAAGTAGGATGAATTTTAGAACGCAGCGCTGGCTTCCGCTCTGACTGAGGGCGTTCCTAAATAGCTGCGTGGTGGAGTCCTATAATGCAAATGTATGATTTAAGCGATGTAGAATCAAATGTCTCACTAACAGGTGTTTCAGTCAGTTTAGGTGCATTTTTATTTTTATTTGCAAGAGTAATTTATTCCTGCATGGAGTACAGACTTTGTGAGTTACCTCTTTCACATGCTCAAAAAGCCGTTTAACATAAAGGGAAGACGCGAAAAGCGTGGTCACCTTTAAATATTTTTTACACCAACCACATACTACATTTTCCCCCTTAATCACATCAGCATGTAGTTAGTGATCTATTACTTGAAAGGGTATGTTCATTTTTAGAAAATAGAGTTAGTCAATTGGGTGCCAGAGGTGAAATGTTTAATATCATTTGGGTTCAGTGTGTAGAGCTTGAACATGAACCATGTAGTTTTAGTTTAACACCAGAAATAAAATTTTGACCAGGCAAATTTTCTCCTCTCATGACCACTTTCAGTACGGGACATGCTGGTTTTTCCACCTCCTTATTCCAATATGAAAGCCAGTGGTCAAAAAAGCCCAACCACTGATTTTGGTTTTTAAAATGGAGTTAGAAATTTGTAATGTGTAAAATGGAAATAACAAAACATAGTAAATATCATTTGTTGGACTTCATTTTTATTAGGGTTGAAAGTGATAAAACAAGTCAGATTTTCAAATGAGCTTGAAGTAGAATGCAATACCCCTCCTTTTCATTTAGCCCTCATAGAAAGGCAGACTAACAGTTGAGATCCAAACAAAACGTTAACAACTAGTGTTTTCTATGGACTGGGCTCTTTGGAGTGTCGATCCCCTAGTCCCCTCGGCACACGTGGAGGTAACAGGCACCGGGACTGCAAGTGTGAATGACACAATTAGTTATGGCTGGTCCACATAATTATACATAAAGACACCTTCCACAAAAAAGGTGATGAATTCCAAGAGATAAGGTATGGATGGTACTAAGTTAATCAAGGGATACTTGACTGAGCTAAAGTGAAAGATGATTTTGATCATGACATCCAAACATTTCTAAATATTGTGTGAAAGATATAGCCATGCTGCACTAAAGTGGGAAAGGCTTAAGGGTATACTTGTTTAGGGTGTCATGCACACCTGTCCAATGATATCAGAACAGCACTTCTCTTTACCAGGACAGTCAAAGTCATTTGAACAGCTTTCACTCCATGGCTCTATAGACCCCCTTGTCATAGGACACAAACCAGGCTTTTCTTTGGGAACTAATGACGAAATGTTATGGTTAGACAGCTGCATTACCCAAGAGAATATCATCCAAAAGACAAAATTCATGCAACAAAAGCTACTGATTGTATTGTACCATTCAATTCAATAGATCACCGACATAGAGAACCAAGCCCTTTATAGGTCGTTGAGCAAGGCGGAAACGGAGCCTAATGACATACCTAGTAAATCTGGTTCTATACAGGTGTTTCCACATTCGACAGGACAACACTTTTTGGCCTTGGGACAGTCATAGTCATTTGAGCAGGGTTTCTCACACGACCAAAGGACCTCCACGTCTCTGCTGGGACAAAGCCCAGGTTTGGCTTTGGAAAACACAAAACGGAAACAAGTTAGACAAGTCAATCGTTTATCACCGTTAGAACTCACGCAAATACAAACAGTTATGGGTACACGCTAACTAACAAGATAGGACAAAAAGTTCGCTCAACAGTCACAAATCAAGAGTTTAGCTATGTTCTGAGACTTGCAGTATCGTGTTGCTCAAACTTGAAGTAGGTATTGGTTTCTTATTGAGACACCTACCTGTGACATTGGTCTTACTGGCACCAACTACACTGACATGTACAAATGCAACCGCTACCATAAGCACTGTCAATAATACAGCAGGATTCATCGTTGCACCAAGTCGTATTTAAACCCTTTTATCTGCAACAATGTATATTTTACTATTGTGAGACGAAGAAATTAGGACTAATACCAAATGAAAGTATTTTCACATGAAACAAATACATGCTTAGCTGTTATTTAAGAGGCGTTGCTGTCAAATTATGGAATAATCTATCGCCGTACGAAAATAATGAAGTACAATTCTATGCTTTCAAATCACGAATCAAGAGTTGTTGTGTTGTCAAACATGAAACCTCACAACATATTTGCTAGGATATTTATAAAGAAACTCACCTTTGGCACGGTCGTCGGTCTTGTTGGCACCAAGTACATTTAAATGCACAAAGGCGAACACAACTAATATCGCATACATCTTAGAACTCATCGTCACACTCCCTCTTTCATTTTCAAATGAACTGTGCTGTGGTCTATGTTGAACTTCTCGGCAATAGGCGTCAATTGCTTCGTCTAGACCACACCCCTCGTTGAGAAAATCAAACCTATCATGGCATCGAGTTTGCAAAGTGTGAAGACAATTAATATCAGCCCTAATTACAAATATGCGCAGTCACATTGCAAGTTAGTTTCATACCTCACAAACCTTAGGCAAAACATAAGTCTCATCTCGGGTTCGGTACAAATCATTTATTGACGGAAACAGAATTGAATTGTATCTGAAAGTTTAAATTCACCCAGTTGACTGTCTCTGTATGAAAGTTGGAATTGAAGGGAACATTTATGGAATCTTCTGATAGACTACTGGTCATCGTTAGAATCTGGAAATTCACCCACTATTTAACTGATTACATTTTGCACTCGATAGAATTCGAAAATCCAGGCAAACTTCGCCAGGACGTCTGAGAAAGAATGGTGGGCCTCTTGCAGCTTCCTTCCTTCCTTCCACTGTAAGAACAACATCCAAAAGGAGTAAAGGTCCAGTGTGATGTGCAAGTGTCCCCATCCACTGAAACGGCACTTCTTTGGCAATTCGCCAGTGTCAGTGTCATCGCGTCATCTGAACTGCCGTCAACACAAAGCCCTAATCCTCTTTGTTAAAAATATAAATATCAAAATATCGTAACCAAATCTTGTGAAAAATATGAGACTCTAATAGTATAAACTTGGCGGATTGACCTACTTATCCCCTCCCCCGTTACATTCAGCTTGAGCGTGTATGAAACTTTTAGCACAGTTTGTTCTCTCTTTACAGTGTTTTGGATCATCGTTCCAAACTGAAAACTCATTTGAAGATTGGCCAGAGGTTTGCCTTCACGGTCAGGTCTACAATGGAGGCAAACATTCATTTTTTAAATAACCAAGAAGACTATTCCTGGTAGTTTCTAGGGTATTTCTTCTTTTATTGTCAATTCTCATTTGTGGATGAATTCATTAAATTTTTGGAACCCGTTGTGCAAAAATGTTCAAGGTTCCTACCTTTATGTAGGCCTTTTAATTAAGGTAACATGTAAATGTATTATTAACATTTGCGTGTTTAATAAACAATTTTCCCCCAAACTGCCTGGGACGCGACGTCAGGGAAGTCATCGTGGGGTGAGCCACTTTATGGGCAATTTTCGAATGACTGAAGACCCCGCAGCCAAGGGACTATAGAGGTTCAACTCCCTAACAGTTCGACAGTATGGTAGCCAGCATGATTTCTGGCATGTCTGACCCGCAACGTTCAGCAAAGCGGAAGACACTGCATCGACTCTCCGCACCAATGATTTTCAAATTTGGCACCATGGGATTCAATGAATGTTATGAAGTTGTATGTCCCATACTTTAAGCAATAGTAAACACTTTGGAAGGGTAGCTGCTGTACTACTAAAAGTAGTATGATTTTTAGACCGCAGCACCGGCTTCCGGTCTGATTGAGGGCGCGGCTAAACAGCTGCGAAGTGGACTCCTACAATGCATATGTGTGACTTAAGTGATGCAGATACGATACGGAATCAAATGCCTCACTAACAGGAGTTTATCAATTTAGGTGCACGTTTTTTTTATTTGCGATTAAGAATAATTTACCTAGGCATAGAGTACAGGCTTTGTGAGTTAACCCTTTCACAGACAAAAATATAACATTATAAAGGGAAGACGCAAAAAGCATGGTCACAAAAAGTTACTTAAACCACAGACTGCTGCCGATACTACATTTCCCCCCCTTAATCACATCTGCATGTAGATGGTTTTCTATTACTTGGAAGGCTAAAAAAAATATAGTCAATTGTGTGCAAGAGGTGAAATGGTTGAAATTTCAAACTGTAATTTGGGTGCAGTGTGCAGTCATGCAGTTTTGGTCTGACACCAAAAAAAGGATTTTCAGCAGGCAATTTTTTTTCCTCCTCTCATGACCACTTTTTGTACATGACATGCTTGTTCTTCCACCTCCTTATTCCAGTATGAAAGCCAGTGGTTAAAAAAGCCCAACCACTGATTTTGGTTTTTAAAAAGGAGTTAAGAAATGAAATGTTGTAAAACAGAAACAACCAAACATAGTAAAGATCATTTGTTGGACTTCATTTTTATTAGGATTGAAAATTAAGTCCAATTATCACATGAGCTTGAAGTAGAATACAATGCCCCTCCTTTTCATTCAGCCTTGATAGAAAGACAGACTAACGGTTTAGATCTTAACACCAAAGGATTCCTGAGAAAACTTGATTTTTACCTCTGTACAACAAACTGCTCATGGAATACTCTACAAATACCACAGGACAATAATAATAATTCAGGATCACAGGTATGGCTGCATTATTTCTGCTTCTCAGGACACTGCCCAATTCAGGACCAGGCATCAAAGGCACAGCATCCTGACTTCACTACGGCGAAAAGGAAACTATTATTAGTTACAGATGGTCAGCATGGATAGTTATCACTGTCCAAACGTTATGAATTTTTAAAGATTAAATAGCAGTGAAAAAGGCATAAGGGTGTACCCGTTTAGGGGTTCATGCACATGTGTCCACAGCCATTGTAACAGCACTTCTTATTGCCAGGACAGGCACTGTCATCCCAACAGGTGATGGAACAAGAGCCACTAGGAGGACCGTATCTCATAGGACACACACCAGGCTTTTCTATGGAGACAAAGACAAGAACGTCAGTCAGACCACTGCATTGCTATTTCTTAAAGGACAGAGTAACACAGAATTCGAGGAATAATCTTTTGTTAGAGATAATAAATCATGGGACATATCCATAGATCAGTTATTTTGCCCCAGTGAGACAGGCTTAATGTTCTACCTATGTATGCTTTGGTGCACACGTGTCCACATCCATTGGAACAGCACTTGGTGCCATACGGACAGTTACGGTCATTTGAACAGAGTTCAACGCATGTCCCTCTAACCCCGGCGCGTCTCCGAGGACACACACCGTAATTATCTTCAGAAAACACAAAAGGTATCTGGTTAAACCAATGCTTTGTGATGTACAAAGTCGATTAATACATTTCTAAATTGTAATCACCGTTTTTAATGGTGCTGCAATGCGCGGGAGATGACAATAAAGAACGCGTCCAACCACAAATCGATTAACCCCCCCCAAAAAAAAAACTTAAATAAGTGGCTTAGTTTATAGACTACTTACTGTGAAAGTCACCTCTGTCATCGTCACCATGGGCAGAAAGTACATTGAAATGTGCAAGCGCAACGACGACCACGCACCACGTCGCCAATACTGTAGGACTCATCTTGATGTTAATTCTCCTTCAAGTGTCCTACCTAGCATGTGTACTGCTTATATGGAATAATTGGCAAACGTCAACTAATTGCTTTGTCTAGGCCACGCCCCTTTTAAAATCAAAGAATAGGCTTAATGCGTGACGCGGATTTTGCGCTCATTATTTAGAACATGTTTGATTCCATAGATATAAGGAATTACTCTTGGAATCTTTTTTAGGGGATTACACCTTAGAGTGAGGTTTTTTCTCACTTAATTGATATCACGTGAATATTACACAATTTTGCTATGATGTCATAGAAGTAATTCGGGGGTGGGCCTCCTTATGATCAATGTCCGAATGACTGAAGATCCCGCCACCGATGTAGCATAAGAGGTTAACCCCGACCTTGAGAGCCAAGCCACATCCATCAAGTTCATTTGGACCTCCTACAGAAAAGGTAGATGTGCCGAAATATCTGAAGAGAGTCTCAAAATACTACGCATTGCATCACCTGGTCCAAGTCATGGTGGCTTGTTGTAGTAAAGCAAAATAAAAATCAATGGGAAATGTTAAGATCTGGGAACGGTTTAAACATACATTTACAGTTTAGTCATTGTAATGTATTGATGATACATCCTATATATATATGCTCCTGTATATTATAGTCTTTACAATACTATTATGGTAGCTCTAGCACCTAGTGCTCATGTTCTGAACTCCATGCTTAGTTCCCGCCGTCTGCTTGCATTAATCCAGTAAATAACCGGCAACCACAGTACACGGTGACTACGTCTCTTTCTTGAGAACCTAATATATTAGTCATGTGTTATACTTTTCAGCGTAAACCTGGCCTTTTGCTTTTATTGCAGTGTAAAAAGGTTTTTAACGAAATGTTGTATCACCCCCCCCCCCCCATGTATTAACTTGGCAGTGTCTTGTTCATTTGAAATTGAATCTGGGCTCGGTGTCTGAATAGGCAGCCTAAAATGCAACGTTAAAAAAAAAATATATGATCATAAAACAGTTCTCTAGATTGTCTTTCAAAACTGAAATTTATTTAAAAAGAAACCACTACGGAGAGAAGGAAACTAGTATTAGTTACAGTTGGTCAGCATGGATAGTTATCCCACAGTACAAAGGTTATGAATTGTTAAAGATTAAATAGCAATGAAAAAGGCATAAGGGTATACCTGTTTAGGGGTTCATGCACACGTGTCCACAACCATTGTAACAGCACTTCTTATGACCAGAACAGGCACTGTCATCCCAACAGGTTATGGAACAAGAGCCGATTTTGCGCTCATTATTTAGAACATGTTTGATTCCATAGATATAAGGAATTACTCTTGGAATATTTTTTTAGGTGATTACCCCTTAGAGTGAGGACTTTATTTACTTAATTGAAAGCACGTGATTATCACACAATTTTGCCAAGACGCCAGAGAAGTAACT
>JAVQJS010034556.1:0-10079 GCA_036024795.1 Galaxias rostratus
TTTAAAAAAAAAAAAAAAAAAAAAAAAACATTTTTTAGGCATTTAGTTACTAGTTAATCCAGCTCTAAGAACGGGAACACTTTTAAATGCAGCCTACAGTTTCACGTTTAACACGTTTAACAGAAGCCTACAGTTTGCTGATGTAGATTAATTTATTTCAGCGCTGAGATTCCATGTGATAAACACGTCTCACCACACTATCTTACAGCTTCTCATCAACTAAATGTTTGGTTAGATCAATATATGGAGAACAGGTAATTTACCTAATTTTAAGGGGGACAAGCTGCTAAATCAGAAGGAAGAAATATATATAAAAACAAATTAAGGCTTTAAACTCTTAAATTAAAAATGTCTCGGATTGCATTCTTTTAGTTGCACATTGCTCTTGGCGTGTTCAAATGTATGGCTACTAAATCTGTGGTATGGCTTCAATTTTAATGGAATACCTTAAAATTGTTCAACAAAGAAATAGCCCAACCCTCGTCTTCTGGACGTTTACAATACTTTCTGGTATTTGATGCCAGCGGAAATTTAAGATAAAATCGCTGGCCTGTTATGGTGAAATGAGCATTATTAACGGTGATAATAGATTGTTTGACTCAAGTCTGGGCATCGCTGTTATAAAGGCGGACATCTGGATAAGGATGTCTTCCTTGTGTAATTTGTTTGTGTTGGCACCTTCAAGAGCTTGGGATGTTGGTAAAGAGTGTGGTCACTGTTTGACTTTAAAACGTTAACCCTGCAGAGGTCATCGGAACCGTTTTTGGTTTACCTAAGGGATTTACGCGTAGAGACTGACAGATTGAAATGGTGAATACATGGTAAAGGACTTTTCTGACGGGGTAAGATGCGGACATTTTTTATTAGAAACAGAATTCACGAATAGGGCTACGTTGAATTGGCCTACACTGTGCACTGTTGTAAAATATAAAATACAACAAATACGTTGTTTATGGTTTCACAAAAGGTCCGACTTTAGGTCAGTGCAATAATTATTTGACTTAATTAGTGCGTTCGTCTGTATTGCCTTCTTCTCTCCAGATGATGGTGCACTTGCTTAAGCAATGTAGGCTATCGCTTGAAAAATTTCACTTTTTCTGTCTAGAACGTCTCAAGGCAGCGTTTTATCTTTGCATACACTGTTGTAAAAACAATTACTAATATATAACTAGATTACATTTATTTATTGGCCTATACTTTATGTTGAAATCATAAAAGCTGTGTTCCTATCTTCCACAATCAAACAAATCGCCTCCAAAAAGTATCAAAAACCTTACACAATTTTATCTCTGAATATACATTATTGTAACTAATGGGAACGAGTTGGTAATATAGTTAGTGGGTGGGCTCAAATCGGTGGTCTCATTGCGCTGTGTTTATGGTTGCAATTCTTGTTATGACTTCTAGGTCCAGTTGCAATCACTGGCGTCAGACAGGCTCAAGACACGAACTCAAACCCTTTCGCCTTCTCTGCAAATCGTAAATATTGATTGGAATGCGAGAAAGATTGAACAAACGGTCTAATCTGCGTGAGTTGTGATCTGTGTAATACTTTTGTCCTTGACGAGTTTAACTTTTCACACTTTGAGAGAGCCTTTGTGTGCCTTTTTCAAACGGGACGGAACACTGAACTTTTAAATTACCATTTACAAACTCTATCGGGATACGAATTTATATTCAAATCATCACGTCCAACATTACTGGTCAGATTAAATTTAAATGGTTTGATAAAATGTTAGATCGTTGTTGAAAAACTTCAGTCTGTTTTACAGCGATATTTTTCCTCGTCTTTCAAATATGATGATGTCATCGACTCTACTTTTTCCTGAAGTCATGGCGGAGCAGAACTTTTCTAACTTGTCTTGGTAAGTATGGTTAGGCAGTAGGGAATATCTTTCAGCGGTTCGTCTATTCCCTGGCAATTGACTATTCTGCTTTTGAACATGCAACGGTTTTGAGTGGTTGAAAGGGAAATATGTAATATACTATGTTCAACCACATTTCTGTTGTGACATGTGAACCCTGTGGGCTTAGTTAAACACTAACTTATCTCGGCTGTTTGAACAGGTCTAAGTTTAAAGTTTTGCGTCGTTTGGGTGGATACATATATTCTTCTGTTTGTGGGCTCCTCCATTTGTAGTGACAACTATACAGAAGAGACTATTTTTAGCGGGTAGGACTTTTAGTTTTAACAATACAAGGTTGTGATTATCAAATTTGAATAAGGGCATACCCATGTCCTTTAGTTGTGATGTAGCATAATGTTTGTCTCTGCTCTGCCATATGGACAACGATAATTGTGTTATGAATTGTCATATCTAAATGGGACCTTTTGTCCACTGATCTACTGGTTCAGGCTATATATATTTCTCAGGACCTGAGAATGGCTCTGTATATTCTTACCTCACATGCTGTTTGATTTTATCAAGGTACATAATAAAAGTGTGAACATCATACTGTCTAGTCTACGTTGAAGTCCATATTGTCTTTTAATTGTTTGAAGACACCCCCTAGATTGTACGGGTGTCCAGATGAAACTGTCTGTTGAAAGCACTCTATGCAATAGCATGGCCGACCTCTGTTGTGGCCGAAGATTGTAATAGTCTGTGTTGATTAGCTTATACACACTCTCCTTGTCTCCTCATCCTTCTGAGTGGGTAGCAGATGGAAAGCAGCCAGATTACGTCTTCTCTCTGAGGGACTGGGTATAAATTGCTTCCAATTCCAGTGAAGTAAGGATTTTGTCCGGCACAAAATGTTGTTATACCAGTATTAATAGTTTGTATTTTGTGATTGTTTTCTAATGTCCTTGTTATTTCTATTGGATTCTGTTTGTTACTATAAGCTGGTTTCAAATTGTGTGGTGCTGTTGGCAGGTTGAGTCGTTGGATCACCAATCATTCATTATGTAAAGCTATAGATCTGTCCACATCTCAACCCAAAGCTAACAGAGTAATAGTACTGACGTAGCTACGATTTTAAAAGGTCCATCCAATTCTTTGGTGCGTACCAGCAGTGTAAGTACTATCCTGTCCCCACGCTCTCCTTTTGCAGACCGCTGACAGCACTTAGCTTTTGCTTATGGAGCACCTCCAGGGAGCGTGGAAGACCCTGAGCAACGGCTTCGGATTGAAGGACTCTATGTTCGAGGGACCTTGCCTCTCGCCCACCATAGTGCAAGGTTTCCCTTACCAGCGGCGCTCCTCTGATGAAAGTAAGCTGCCCGATCCTAAGGCTAACAGCACTATCCGAGTCTACCTCCCAAACCAGCAGCGCACAGTGGTGAGTTCCTAGTTTTCCATTCAGTAAGGTAGGTCGATGCGTTTTGTGTCTGAAAGGCCATACAATGCTGCCATTCACTTACAGATCAGGGTAGTTTGGTTGTTGCTATCGGCATGTTTATCATGTAATGATACGTGTGTGTGTGTGCATGCGTGCGTGCGCACCTGCGTGTGTTCTTCCTTCAGGTAAATGTGCGACCAGGTATGACACTGCACAGTTGCCTGATCAAAGCCCTGCAGGTGCGGGGTCTGCAACCAGAGTGCTGCGCTGTCTTCAGGTTACACCCAGGACAGAGGAGGTAAACCCTGGATTCAAAAGATGTAGCACCACAAAGAGCATGGTAGGCTACTGAAGAATGGTCATTATTAGCTCTCAGTGGAACGTCTATTGTCCTTTTTTATCACAGTAAGAAATTGCGGATGGATTGGAACACGGACTCCACTTCTCTAATTGGGGAAGAGCTGCTGGTGGAGGTTTTAGATCATGTTCCCCTGACGACACATAACTTTGTGAGTAACTGTCGACTCGAAGCCACTGTAGCTGTCAACCGCCATCTGCACTGCTCTGACAATGACATTGACTCTCAAGCTCTTCTCTTGTGATTCCTTCAGGTACGTAAAACATTTTTGAAGTTAGCCTTCTGTGACATCTGCCAGAAGTTCCTTTTGAACGGTTTCCGTTGTCAAACATGCGGCTACAAATTCCATGAGCATTGCAGCACCAAAGTGCCCACGATGTGTGTGGATTGGAGCAACATCAGACAACTCCTGTGAGTCGCCTCTTCCACGCATATAAAAATGACATTGCTGCCAGCTTTTAACTGTCCGATTGTGCACTTCTGTGCGCAACTATAACTTTTAAATTGAGTGGAGTCCCAAAAACTGTACACAACATTGGATACATACAACATTGGTGCATGACATTTATTTATACAATACATATATAGTGATATAAAAATGTACACGAGCATCTGTCCAACTATTCATTAATTTGTTAATTAATTGTTTCACAATTCTCTAGTCAATTAATTGATTCAAAAACAGTAAGAACTAACTCATCTGATATCGGCAGTCTCGTTGCTCAAGTTCCCCTTGGTTCACACACAAAGCTTTGCATTTGGGCTTTAAAAAGAGCGTTGTTTGGCATACAGGCTTGAAAAGGCAGAATTAGCCCTCAGATCTGTATCTCTTTTATCCATCCTTTGTGGTCCGTACTTAACCCTATCAGAGGTTGGTAGGCAATGTAGATCCACAGCAGAATGCATGCACATGTGGGTATCTCAGTGTTAAAGAAAACGGCTTTGTAATGTTATCCTTGTCAAACACGCAGATCTAAGCACAGTATTCTTCTTAATTCGATAATTTCACTTCCAGTTTAATATACATTACCAGGTTTTGACACACTTTCTAATTGCAGTGAATTGGAAAGTTTGTCCACACGTTTGACTTCTACTTGGTGTATGAAACAAAATGCCACATTAGTATATTGGTAATCACCAAGCTTAGTTATATATGTTAGAACATGCAATCACTCTTGGTCAATAGAGAGGATTCTGATGGGAGATTCTCCACTGTCTTCATTTTTAGGTTGTTTGCAACACCAGGTGAAAGTGGTGGTCCTTCTCTTCCGCCCCTTACATCGCGTCGAATGAGAGAATCACTGTCTCGCTTCCCCAGCAGGTAAGTAGGTGGACCCCGATTAACCCAAAGGCCCCCACCCCCTGCACGTCCATTATAGTTCTTTATTTTAGGGTGAAATCTCAGTGGGTAATCTCAAGAGGAAGTATAACCAACCTCTTCTTTTTTTGGGGGGGTATTTAGAATTATTTTGACCCAGTGGATTAGCTTATTTCCCTGAAGTAATTTTGTAATAGAGACATGCCACCATGCCAAAACTCAGAGTCTAATGCTTGACTGAACCTTTCTAGAAGAATCTGAAAATTGTAAAGCACCGTGCTCTCAGCCCTTAAATTGAATGAGTTCTGTGTTTGATGACGCCTTCAGCTTAAGGGGGTCTTGCCTGTGCAGGGTACGGTTGTAACAAGAGGTGTTAAAAGAGTCTGTTGTTTGAGCAGGATTTAAAATAGTAAGAAAAAACAAATAACATTAATTGTTGCCAAATTTGTCTTTGTTAGGTATGAAGTGGTTCTTTGTAGAGCAATCTCAAATGCTATTTTGAAACAAACCAAAAAGGGGGTATTTGTTCTGAGGAAGTAAACTTTAAGTGTGGTGTTATAGGACGCTTGTTCGTACAAGTATCCCACAATACAGTATACCGTCAGACTAGTTTGCATTAGTGACCAGAGACAAGCCTTTCTGAATTTACACTATTTACAATATTGAAAGGTTATATTTGTTTTAATGTGGGCTCCTTGAATATGCTATGCCAGTAATTTCCTTATCTTTGATATGGACTTCTCTCAAAGTTGTCTAGTTACTAAGGTTGCCTTAGTTACTAACCTTTTAAAAGTTTTGTTTAGATGTTGGACTGTAAAATTAACGTGAGAATGACCACACACAAACCAACTAGCCCAGCTAGCCAAGGAGGGGAGTGTGGAAAAAACAGGGCAAAGTATTGCTCTACTATGGCATGTAATCCCGTAATTTTCTAGTTTGGATCTGGGTCTGTCTTTTGTCAAAGGATCTGTGTTTGTTTAAAAAAAGGGATTTGCAAGTTGCCATCTGTAATAAAATACTGTTTGGATAGTTGTGGTTAAAATATTGTGGCCGATTTGACCAAATAAACCTTCCCTGGCACGTGGTCTGTGTGAATATAGCTGTGAGACGGTAAACTGCTGCCAAACTGTTACTGTCTTCAACAGGAATGGGCGTCTTCGAATGCCATGTTAAGGTTTAGAGGCCTGAGGGGAAAATGTGTCAAAATGGCAGAAATTAAACTGCCTTGCCACTTTACCACACCCTTGTCTAAACAATCTGCTAATTCAGGTTTTTTTTCATGTTGGCTATGTATCCCAGGTTATTATGCTGACAAAGGTTGTGTCTCAGGCCTGCAAAACTAAAAAAGATCTTTACCTTAACTCCAGTGGACGGTCTTCATCGTCGGTTTGTCTCTCCTTTTAGCTCCATGCATCGCTACTCAACCCCCCAGGCCTTCAACTACACCACAAACTACCGACCCACAGGGGGCGCTCTCTCCCAGAGGCAGCGCTCCACCTCTACGCCCAACGTCCACATGGTCAGCACCACCATGCCCGTCGACAGCAGCGTGATCGAGGTAACGGCACACCGTACCGCAACCCCCCTCCGCCCCTGGGGTTCCTCCTGGAGTTGTGTGGCTAGTTGTCTTAAAATATCCCCTGTCTGTGACCGATCCACCGCTCTTCCACTGGCAGGCATCCCGACCATCCTAAACCTTCGATCTGCTCTAGAAAACTCCTCTCTGTTTAGTAATCTACTTGGATTGGGTTCGTTGCCATTTGCATGACTGACATAATTGCGTCATGTCTTATAGGGCTCTTAAATAATCTGACACTCACCTTTTCCCCCTCTGCTTTTTAATAAAAACATCTTCACCATGGTTTGAACACATCTTTCTAAATACAACTTGTGTTTCTGAATGCTAAATACAATACGCAGATCTGAATGATGGTATTTAATAGTAAAAAAAAAACCGAAAAAAAAAACACCTGGCCCCTCTGTCTTTCCTTCCTTCCTTCCTTTCTTTTCCCTTTTTCCTACGCCTCTCCTGTCTTCCCTGACCTGTTGTGTGGCACTCGGCTGGGGAGTAGCTAGACTGCCCGAATGCCTCCCCTAGCTCCTGGTGCCGCAAGTTCTGGCTGAAGAGGAGAGTAGGTATTGTGCGCTTCTCCAACTCGTTAGTGGAGGAGACAACAGAGAGCCCAGACAAGGTCAGGAGGTGCTGCGAGTGCAGAGTTGAAATATGAGTCCCCCCTGCTTTTACAATTCAAATCACCTGAAACCAACCACTTGTGATGGTCAGTTAGCAGGTTATGACAACTCATTGTATTTTTTCCCGTGTGTTTTGTTTCTCCAGGATGCAATGCGTGGCTACGACTCTGGTAAGTTCATGGATTGATGCCAGGCTTTTGAAAAACGCCATAACTGACCAGTCAGGTCTCCGCACAGGCTTATGTAATGCAGCGTTGCTCTTAGTGATCCACCTCTCTCCACTCTCTCCTTTTTCAAGCGGGAAATTCGCCCAATCAGAGCCCCACAGGCTGGTCCCAGGCCCAATCCCAGTCCAGAACCCCTGCACCAGCCCACAGAGAGAGAGCAACGTCCTTTAACACTCAGGAGAAAAACAAAATCGTAAGGTTTTCTTCCACAACTTAAACAAATCCTCCATTGCAGATAATTATTGCATATACTTTGTTTAGTAAAACCTTTAAGTTTTATCAGGTAGTGGATCGGGTGTTGTGACGTGCCGTGCTTGATCATGCAGGATTGATCGTTTTTTTTGTGTTTCTCCAGCGTCCTCGTGACAAGCGGGACTCCAGCTACTACTGGGAGATAGAGGCCACTGAGGTGGTACTACACTCTCGGATTGGGTCGGGCTCCTTTGGAACCGTGTACAAAGGGAAATGGCACGGTAAGCGCCGGCCTCCAAAGCACACATAGCATCTCCGTTTACTGTGACTTCTCAATGCTAAGTTGTATTCAAAGGCTTATGAAAGCCGTTCGATGTGTGTTTATGCTGCAGCGTCAAACCCACTCTAATCTGTTCAGCCTGATTTGAAGCTGTCTATAACGTCCCGTTTGCTTATTGTAGGCGATGTGGCAGTGAAGATCCTGAAGGTAACTGACCCCACACCAGAACAGTTCCAGGCCTTCAGAAATGAAGTTGCCGTTCTCCGGTAAGCAATGACTAACCCCCCCCCCCCTTCCCAAACCAAACACATCTCCCTAAACTAAGCACAGCCGTGGAAGCAACCACCTCCAACTCCCACTCCCGAGGGGGATTCCTACAAGGAACCTCACGATGGTGACTTCCTCTCACCTTCCGTCTTGCAGGAAGACACGTCACGTCAACATCCTGTTGTTTATGGGTTACATGACGAAGGACAACCTGGCCATTGTGACCCAGTGGTGTGAGGGCAGCAGCCTGTACAAGCACCTCCACGTTCAAGAGACCAACTACCAGATGTTCCAGCTCATAGACATCGCCAGGCAGACTGCGCAGGGCATGGAGTGAGTCCACACCAGTGTGAAGATTGGCGTAACTCTGGTTCCTGTTTCGACAGTGATTAGATAAGCTAATGGACAGGAAAATGTCAGGCTGATCACACATTTATGTGCTCTGCTTTCAGCTATTTGCACGCCAAGAACATTATCCATCGGGACATGAAATCCAACAGTATCCTTATTATTATGAGTAATAATAATATTCTTAATAATCATAGTCATAATAATATTAAAAGTAAGAAAGTACTTTTAGCTTGTGATATTTTGGGGGGGATGGTTAATATGTTGGTTGTGGAGCTACATGATGGCTGTGCATTCGCATGGGTTCCTTGACCACAACAAAGACATCTTTCTCCACGAGGGTCTGACCGTGAAGATCGGGGACTTTGGCCTGGCCACCGTCAAAGCCAGGTGGAGCGGCTCCCATCAGGTGGAGCAGCCCTCAGGGTCTATTCTCTGGATGGTCAGTGGCACAGCGCTCAGTGGCTCAGCACGTTCTGTGTTAGCTGCTGTGGGCTACTTTGTGTAATCAACAGCCCTAAATTCTAGAGCTGGTTTAAGTGCCTTTTCTCATTTTTAGGCCCCCGAGGTGATCCGAATGCAAGACAACAACCCGTACAGTTTCCAGTCGGACGTATATTCCTATGGCATTGTTCTATATGAACTGATGACCGGAGAGCTGCCTTACTCCATGATAGCCAACCGAGATCAGGTGAGGAACATGACGGCAACGCCTACCAGCCACACCCACATAAGCCCTCCATCGTTTTGGCTGACCTTTGACCTTTCTTGTCCTTTTTGATTTGCGCTACTTTTGTGTAAGAGAGAACTTAGCATCCTGAGGGTGGGTGGGGGGAACCCACATCAAGGCTGTCAGTCTGTGTGCTGGCCGTCAGCGGGTTGCTGAGGGTGACAGGGTTTCTGTGCCTTAGCTAGGGAGCACTGGAGGGACTCTTGGTCACAGTGTTGAGGTGGTCTTTCTGGACATGGGGTCACTGTGGCACCACGGGCCTAAATTTAGACCTAGTTGTATAACCCTGTTTCTGAGCTGACCAACATGTGCACGTTCAGGCTTGTGCTTGCATCAATTTTTGTATGGTACTATGTTTCTTTCTTCTTGCCTTGAATTGTCTTTGTGTATGAAATGCGCTATAAAAAATGAATTTTTATTTTATTGTAATTTGCCTCTTTAAAGGCACACTTGTAGTAGCTTCACTTTAGGTGAAAGGGTAGCAGCCATATGGCCAACTTCAAGCTGTTGCAAGTTTTTATTTGTGATTATGACGGTTGTTCCGTCCTTGTGATGACGTCATGATGCCCGTAAGAGCACTTGCATCTAGTGTTGTAACACTGTCATGGCAGGAATTCTCCGTCAGCTGAGCAGGCTGGCAGGTGAGTACGAGCTTTTCTCCCCATCGTGATCGTCACACACACCCGGTAATAGCTCAGGTGTTTCAGATGCTTTCCATTTTAGATAACATAATGTTTGTGTGTGTGTATGTGTGTGTGTGTGTGCGTGTGTGTGTGTGTGTGTGTGTGTGTGTGTTGGTTTTGACAGCTGATTATATTGTAGTTCCTGTGTCTTACAGGTACTGGCTACTCTCTCTACTGGCTCCTACACGCCAGCATGCCTAG
>JAVQJS010034641.1:0-10239 GCA_036024795.1 Galaxias rostratus
CACACACACACACACACACACACACACACACACACACACACACACACACACACACACACACACACACACACACACACACACACACACACACACACACACAGATAATGTATTTTGGTTAAAAGCTTTTTTACACTGTCATGCCGCAATCCTATTTGGTACATTCTGATCCTAAAAGCAATACTACAGTTGAGTGGGGGTTTTCATCACATATCATATTTAAAATGGCAGTTATAATGTGTTTGTTTGTGTGTGTGTGTGTGTGTGTGTGTGTGTGTGTGTGTGTGTGTGTGTGTGTGTGTGTGTGTGTGCGTGTGTGTGTGTGTGTGAGGCTGGGCGGGTGGGGGTAAAGCATTGTGTTTGAACACCCCAAAAAATAGATTTTTATTTTTTTGTTTTTTTAAGTGTGCGTTTACTCCTCCTTCACAGTAGTAGTGTGGATTATCGAAGACCCACCACTGTGCAATGTAAAACCCTCAGGGCGGGCCGCTACTGCAGTTAGAATGACTGATAGGGTTGCAACGGCAATTATGGTGCCAGACGAGACATACTTAAGTGAGTGGTTCCTGACGAGATCTGGCTGCCTTTCCTGCAAAATCTCAAGGATATTTGGCTGCCGTAGAAACGCCACAATCTTGTCATTATATGCTGTAAGGAAAATTATTTAATTATCAAACAACGAGCCACGGGTACAATATTGTGTGAGACAGCATGTCTGTACATGTCATAAGCCAGTGTGTGTGTGTATGTGTGTGTGTGTGTGTGTGTGTGTGTTTACAACCCACCCACAGGCACCAAGTCCTGGTGCTGGCTTCTACTGGAGCCACTGAAGGTGCTGGAGGGGCGGGGCATGACTGGGGGACTGGTCTGGCGAGAGTCATCGACCACCTGCAGGAGCAGCTAAGAACAGTTACTACTAACGCTGCACTGCCAAACACCAACACAGTGACTACAATAGGGAGGGCTAAGCCACTACAGCTGGTTTTCACAAGGGAGCGCAGTATGACAACCTGAGTCGGTCACAAGCTAATCTAATGGGTAAGCCGTGTGACAGACCAGCCCGGACACTGGTGATGCCATCTCACCTCTCCAGCACTGTGGCTCCGTTGACGGCTGAGGTGCTGGCGGTGGGCCAAGAGGCCGCTGGAGCGAGAGCTCTGGAGGGGCAGGCGAGGGTCAATGAAGGTCGTGGAGCGACAGTTGTGATCCACAAAGAAAGGCTGCAGAGAGACACAGCCAGACACGTACACATCACTCAGTTAAAGTGAACCACAGGACACACAGCAGGACAAACTCAAATCGCTTCGCTAAAGCTAACTACAGGGCACAGCGAGACTGACACACAGCACTCAGTTTGAACCACAGGACACAGATAGACACACAGCACTCAGTTTGAATGACAGGACAGAAAGACAGACATATAACTCAGTGTTAACCAGCAGACTCACCACCAGACAGACATTCAATTCAGTTTGAGCTAACCAAATACACAGCAGCAAGGTGGATCCTTTACAAACAAAGATCGCACAAACACACACACACACACACACACACACACACACACACACACACACACACACACACACACACATGTGCGTGTAGATATCCAGACCTTCCCAGTCTGGTCATGCTTCATCTCCCAGCCACGGGGCAGCTCCAGCTGCTTGTTGGAGAACATGTTGAGGAAGGTGACCAGGTCACGGTTGTGCTGGTAGCGCTCAAAGTGGTGTGCATCTCGACGCACCTTGCTGATCATGTGCTTCAGGCAGGTGTTTCTCGTAAACATGCGGTAGGCACTCTGGGTAAAGAGGGGCAGGGGAGGGGAGAACGACGCCGGTATTAAAGGGAGGTCGGATGACGACGTGCTACGCCGTAGGGGAACGTGAGGACATGAATACGCACACAGGGGACCACGTCAGTGGGACTCACAGGGTTGGAGTGGAGCAGGGTGAAGAAGTCGGGGCTGCACAGGAATTTGGCGCTGGGCTGCTGGAGCAGCAGGGAGAGGCGCGAGCGCGAGCTGGGTGTGTGGCTCACTACGCTGTCCCTCCTGTACTCTACAGCCACAGACAGATGACGATACACAACCTTCACAACCAGCTCAATGTCACCGCGGCTGAAAACACTAGCGAATTGATCCTGTTAAAATATCTTAATTAATCTGGCTTGGCCAAGCACTGTCAAGCACATTGTGAACCATGAAGGTGGCTCTAATGGAACTGACCAGGAATGGACTGGGGAAGCAGGTCACTGTCAGTGGGCTCCGGGGGAAGGTCAACGGTGGTCTCCTCTGGCCTCTCACTGCTGGTCATGGTCCTCCGAATGCTCTGGTATCTGACAAGAGAGACAGAGAGGGGGGGGGGGATAAAAACAAAAACAGGACAAGTAAGGCGCGGCATTGCATTGACACCACCCACGTCATTAACTGCATATTTCATAGTAATATTCAGATTTGCTATGCGATACCTGCGGTTGAGCTGCTCCATCTGCTGGATGGAGTTCGAGCGGGTCAGCCCCTGGGGCGCCGGGGGTCCAGTGGGCCTCTGCCACGTGGTGGTGCGGTTCACGTGGTCCACAAAGAAAATCCGGCCGTGACTGTCGATGCGCGCCTCCCAGTCTGACGACGGAGGCGTGCACACGCACAGCACGTCTTTACAGAGCAAGACTATAGAACCAGTACGTGTCTTCAAAGAAACACTAAATCTAAATGGCAGAGATGCTAAAATGTTCAGCATGCTTCACATAATCACTTTGGATTATAACTTAGGTCTCATTTGAGTTCTAACATGAGATTATCATCTGGAGATCCGGAGGAGTGTGAACATAACCTAAATATTCCAATGAAAAGATTTGTAAACAAGATTTAAGGGACAGTAGAAGAGTTTATAAACACTAGGCGGACGCACACACTCACTTGGAGGTAGGGGTTCATCCACACGCTGGTATCTGTGGATGTCATGGCGTACAGACGGTAGGGAGCGCACAGTGTGTCCGTTCACTTGCACCCCTGGGTACAGAAGGGGAAACAGCATAGAAGGAACATTCTCTAAACAGACGCAAACATACTTTTTGGACTGCTTTTTTGTGGACTCCTATAATTACCTTTCAATATCAAAGATCGCCTCCACCAATCATTTTACAATAAAGTTTAAGAAATAAAATTATCTTTGTTTAATGTCACACACCGTCTTCTCCATCTGTCTCTGTTGCAACATCAGAATCAATGGACACCGCTGTAGGTGGCTTTGGCACCTCTTCTTCGTGTACCTGGGCCTCAACCCCGGTGGCTTGTAAACTCTGCCGCCGCTCACTTACTTCCTCAATTGTATCCTGCTCATTGGCTACTACAGCCTCTCCTTCCAAATTATTTGTTAAATTCACTGCACCAACATGGTTTTCTCCATTTTGATTGGTGGACGTTGTGTCAGTGTTTCCCCCAGGGTCTATGGCTGCCTCCGCCCCCTCCTCTGCCTCCTACACCAACAGACAAAGTCAAAAGGTTCTTTAATCAGTGAAAACTCACACTCACAGTCTGTTCTTGAAATGTTTAAAGATATGCAGTTAACAATACCTGAGTATCATTCTATTTGGGGAATGTTGCTATGGCCCAGCTATGACTCACCACAGCAGTTGCCATCGTTGCGGGACAACTCTCTGAAGAGGAGAATACAGTCTGAGGGGCTGTCGCCATGGAGCAGGTGTCAATCTCTGAGGAGGGATCCTCAGCCGGTCCCATTGTCTCCTCATGCCTCTCCTGTGCCTCTGGTAGAGAGCCCTGGGCCTCTGGGTCTTCCAATACTGCCTCATCTACCTCCGAAAACACATCCGGCTCCGAGTCCAGTCCTCCCTCCAGCTCAGGGGCCAGATCGTCCCTAACGACAAGCCCTTCCAGAGCCTCCTCCCGAACCTCTAAAACCTCCGGGTCAAGCTGAAGTTCCAGGAAAGGGTCCTCCTCTTCTTCTTCCTCTTCCAGGTTGCTCGGAGATCCCCCGTTCAACAGCAGAAGGGATCCATGCACAGGGGAGAGGTCGTTAGGCCCGGACCTCTCCTCGTCCTCGTCTGAGTCAATATGTAGCATGGCACTGAGCCGCGTGTGTGTGGGGAAGCTAGAGCGCAGCCTGGGCGATGCAGCCCCCAGTGGCCTCTCCCCGGGGCCCTTAGGGGCCTCAATGGCATCCATGCTGTCACTGAGGGAGTGCTGGAGCATTTCTCTGCCCGAGAGGTTCCTGCTCTCTACTGCATCCGGCTCTTTCTCTGGATAGGCTGCTGCACCACCTTCCCAAAGCCCCTGCAAGCCAAGGGAGCCGGTGGGGGAGGGGCCAGCCGAGACCACACAGGGGAGAGGGTGGGGCAGGTCCTCGTCGTCTGAGGGGGTCCCTGGGACTCCATTTAGGGGCGGAAAGCCAATGACTGAGTCGGGTGAAGCCCCTACAGAGGGGTGACAGAGAAGGCTTTCTTAGTGTAGTTTAAAAGTACAAAAAACATGCCTCATCTTCCTGCCAGTGCCATGACCAGTCACTGACAGTTCATATGGAGTTGGTCTTTTTGTTCTAGTGTGCAAGGAAGATGTAATATATGTTGGGTGAGCAAGTCTGGTGCAAATTGGCTGCCGTGGTATCACTCAGACTGGGTGTAGTGTTTGATAGCTGTCGGTCGATTGTTCATTCTATGATATCAGTTGGTGACCTAATTGTGTAAAAGCGCTTTGAATGTCTTGATAAGGCGCTTAAAACTAAATAAAATGCATTATTAAAAGGTGAAAATCTAAACACATAATAGTATCGCATATGAAATCAAAGACACAACGCATCAGCCCCAGCGTAGGTGAGCTCCACTTTAAAACAGATCTCAAACCCTTATCATCAGGCACGGTGAAAGTGAGCTCCAATTTAAAACAGATCTCACACCCTCACCATCAGGTCCGGTAGAGGTGAGCTCCACTCTGAACTGCATCTGGCCGCTCACATGCTCCGTGGGCAGACGGCGACACAGAGAGTAGCTAATTGGCTGAACACTGTGGACAAACGGACAGAGAAACGGAACTACAGTACACACAAACTACTGGTGGTACCACCAAGGTGACATCATGGGATAGAGTAGAGAACCAAAGGGATGTGAAGACCGAGAGAGAGAGAGAGAGAGAGAGAGAGAGAGAGAGAGAGAGAGAGCGAGTGTAACTTACCCAGGAATCTTTTCTATAAGTCTCTGCACAGGAATGGTCAGCTGACCGAGGAAGCGCTTGATTATTGGTCGGCTTTTAGCAAACTTGTCTTTCACCTCAATGTACAAGATGTCTGTCATAAGTGCTACAAAAGTGTACTTCTGTAGAAACAAAAAACAAGTTTTGTTGGTTACTTGAGTCACTAGTATCTATACTAATAAAGCCACTTAAAGTTCTGATAATAGATTTACCTACTCTCTTGTACATACTACTGGCAGTTTGCATATGTTTATGCGTTGGTGTGGGTATGTGTTTGTAGGTGAGTGTGTGAATGTGTGTCTTGTGTGTGTGTGTGTGTGTGTGTGTGTGTGTGTGTGTGTGTGTGAGTGCACCACCTCTCCGTGCCACACGGGGTTGGTGGTGTTGGCAATGATAGCAGAGCGTCTCTCCTGTCCATGGTGGCTGAAGGTTGGGAAGACGCTCCTCTTCCCAGGGTGAATGGACATCTTCAGGTACGGGTCCGGGTTGAAAAACATGCCCTTCTTCAAGCCGAGAGCTCGGAGGTCTATGTGCACCAAAATGCGGGAGTCAAGAACAATTCATTTCATCGTCATACCTAAAGACAATTCACCCAAATTACTATGATCATCATGACATACGCACGCACACACATACACAAACACACACACACACACACGCACACACACACACACCGTTCTCCTCAGCTTACCGGTAAGGGTAAAGCTGATCAGTTTTCGGGGATGATCGTTCCCCGTCTGCCCATCTGATTGACCGTCACCCTAAAGGAAAAAGAGGAGGAGGAGGAGAAAGCTGTGTGAGTAATCAAACAGGCTGTATGTGTAACCAACTGAAACCCCAGAGCCACACAGCCCACAGTGGACACACACCAGGACTCCTGGGTTCTTCACAGTGATGCAGGGGGTGGTGGCTCTCAAGGCTCCAGTCACTCCATGGTAGTACTTGAAACAGATCTTGGTCTCAGCTAGAAGGTAGAGACAACAACAAAATGAACCAGAGCAGAAAGTTCATTTAAATACACTGGATTAATAGTAACACTTGGGATTGGGCTGTTGTACAGTACAAAGCAATAAGAGATAAACAAACAACAAACTGTAGCATCTCTCTGACTTTAGTACAGACGTGCACTAAATAAAATACATTTTTATTCAACTAAAGTTTTTTGTTTGTCTGTAGTTGGCCATAGCGCTGCATTTATAAAAAAAAGTTTGACATGTAGGTGGGGTTCATTTGAGACTGGAGCTCCGTCCTCCATGTGTCTGTTTCCCTGATCCCTCCCTCCCTCGTTTAAACTCACGGTCAGTAAAGTAGGGTCCAGGCTCCAGCCTCCAGACGATCTGACCCTTTTGGGTGCCGTTCACCCCTCGGTTCTTACAGTCCCACACGTTGGAGGGGCTGGTCTCATCTGGAGCAGGGCAACAAACGCACAGTCATTACTTAGATTAGCTTTGTGGTCCTGAGGGAAACTGTTCAATACTGTAGCTTGTCTGGGTGTCTGTGTGTGTGTTTGGATTGGTCATATTCATACATATACACAAGAGTGGATTTGAAAGGTTAAGTCTGAATCAAATTAAGAATCAAGGGAATAAGTATTTTAATTTACTACAAAAATGATTTCATTATCTACTCCTTTCGCACTCACAGTAATGGAGACGGCATGATTTTGAACATCACAAATAACCATAACCTAAAGACTACTTCAACCATTGACACACATCCACTATGCCTGTTCAGTGTCTTTGAGCACGACTAGCCTTCTAACTTGATACTCCAATCTGTGATCCAATCTCCGATTTGGCTCCTAAAATAGCCACACCCTAACCTCTAACCAAAAGGACAAACACAAAAACTCCCTCCAAGTAAAAAAGTTGTGTAGGGGGGGTGATTCCGCTGCATGTAGCACTTTCCCTCTGCTCCTAATGAAGGACCATACTAAGCTGACTCTGCTGGGATACGAGGAGGGGATGGGGGGTATCATTGAATGTCTGCTTAGTCGTGGAAAGTGGGCGCCTCGTGGGGGATGAGACCCCTGAGCAGGTACTGAAGTCCTGAAGACTCCCCGATCAATAGGCCCCTCCCTCCAGGGGCAAAGCAGGAATACCTGTCTTATTATCGCTTTCCCTGGAGGATAAATACTTTCACAATTGGGCAATACATCAAATATCTGTTCGAAATTATTTCCACAGGCGTCACACTTCTCCAATAGGCCTACCTATCAAGAAGAATGTCTTTAAGTGATATCAAAGGGCAACGGGCTGAGGCCCTGGAGGTCTTGACAGCTAATTGTTACTTGGGTAAACCAATGAACTGGGATTAGAGAACTCAGAGAGGGCAAACAGGAAGAGGGAAGGGGGTGGCTCAGTCTAGAGGGAGCCACAAGACAGGGGTGGAAAGGAGTGAGAGCTCTTTGAGGGGCAATGTCAAAAAACATAATGATTTGATCTTGGATTCATGAAGTAATGTACTGGGTTGATTTACACAGCATCTGAGTATTGCTTTTCACTACGACGGACAAATATACATGGTTGAGCTCCGATAGCCTTCTCTGGTGTGCAGTTCAATGAATTTCCCCCCTGTCAAATTGCTATCGCTAAGCAGGATTAGCATATAATATTGGAGACCACCCAGCTGAGCTTTGGGAGGTGTGTCTGGGTGTTATCGTACACCGAGGTCACGTCGTTAGTGTCGACTCAGGCTTCCCCTCCTTGTAGAGCCACTCCAGCTCTAGTTTCAGTATTGACTCCGAATTGCAGACCCGTGCACAAGATGCTATCTAGCTAGTCAGAACTCCCAAAATAACAAGCTGGGGTCAGCCGAAAAACTCCTTTTTGACACCTAAGGTCACACCTGACAAAAAAAAGGTTTGCGCAAGAATGGGCTATGGCAGCAGTGTGACGTAGTTGAGTGCCTCACCTATGTGGTACAGGCCGATCCAGTCAGTGGCATCCACCTCCTCCTTGATGTCCCAGGTGATCACCAGGTTCTGGCCTCGGTCCAACGTGAACTCAAGCGTGGACGCGGTGAGCGACGATCTGCTCTGCGAGGTCACCAGGTCCGTGTCGCTGTTGGCCCGCGGCAGGCCCACGGCGCCACTCATCACGCAGGCCGCGTCTCCGCCGGCGCCGCCCCTCTCTGCCAGGCTCCGCAGGTTGTCTGGGCTGAGGGTGTGTCGGAGGTGGGGGCTGCGTCTCCTAGGGGCGGAGAGGTGCTCCCGCCCCACGGCCAGGGTGGGCGCGTTGTGAGAGCGGGTCCGCGGTGGCAAAACCGCCGTGGCGAGAGACGGTCTCATTGTGTCAGCGGGGCGGGAACGGGAAGCAACAGATAGGCCTGGGTTATGATGGTGGACCTAGTGGTCTTCAGAGGGGTGAGCCATCGCGGCCCCAGGACCAGTGTGACTCGGCCAGCTTGGTGTTAGAGAGCGCTTTGGATGATTATGGCTTGGAAGTTTAAAGCTGCACAGCAGATCGTAGCTTCCTTATCTGCTCTTTAATTTTCTCCAGTAGGGTCAGTTGATCCACTAGGCTTATAGAAAATGTATTCTTTCTTACCCCCAAGCACAAAACTATTAGAGAGAGGACATTTGGGATTGGGTCCAATGAGTCAAGGTAAACCTAGAGCATGAAAAAAGAGATATGACAGAGAAAAGAAGGGGTGAAACCAGGACACAGAATTAGAGGAATAGATTAATAGTCTTCTTACTTAAAAATGTGAGCTCAGTAGAGGAAGGTAGTGAGATTCATTCAGGATATCTCTGGACACAAGCTACTGGGCCTGTTGGTGTGAAATGACAAACAGCTAGAAAAACACCCACTTTGCACTCAAAGGGTTCCACTTGTTCTCCACTGATCTTGCACTGTTGAACTAAAATTTTCAGAGGGTGGTCCAAACCGCCCAGACAAGCAATCTTGCACAAAATAGTTTCTATGTCTTAAAAAATCAGCAAGCTTTTACTGTACAGTTCCAACATTTGAAAGTGTTTGAATAAAATTGTATCTAAATTAATGATTTATATAAAAAAAGGATAATAAAATATACTTAGAAGGTGCAAATGGCACTTTTATGTGCCAGCCCATGATTTGTACAAAGTAATCTGGAAAACCCACTCTTCTGTATATACAGTACACATGTATGCAGTCTGTGTTTGACTAAACCACCTATGACTACCATTCTGACTTGTCTGCCAGACAGAAATAAAAGGAAGGAGAGAGTCTAATGTAGAGACGGCTGTATAACTGCTTCTCAGGAAGCTCTTTGATCAGCAAAAGGCCGTTTGGGAAATACATCGGGGAGGAGGGCTGTCAGATTTACGACTTTTCAGCCATTTTGTTTTTTAAGGGGTGACTTTCGAATCAAGGGAAAGCAAGCTTATGGTATTTATAAAATGTTTCTTATGCTTAGTCTGAGTTATTTTGGTATAAATAGAGATGATGCTTGACCCTGTTGGTCAGATTTGGGTGGGGCCATGATAGGCTCTTCTGTGATTGGCTGTACATGGAGCAGTATACCGCATATTTTATTATCTATAGTCCAACTGCAATGTGATGTTGCATATTTAAATAAATGGTCCGCCTTACATTAAGTACTTGAAAACTAAAGACACAACGTTCATGGTTTTGTACATTGGGTTCTACTTGCAGATTGTCGAACCGATTAAATTGCATTTGATGGTGCGTAAGACTGATTCTCAACGTAGATCTGCCGCATATGACATAAGAAAAGCCTGGATGTCCCTGAGTCGAAAAGCGCACTGACAGCACACACATGAGCACACACACACACACACACACAGCCTCACCCATGCATACAGGCAAATCTGTGCACACAAGATGGATTTATGGTCAAATATAACCTTCATCAGATGCAAGAAGGAAATAAATCTCAATCACATGCACAGGAACAGATACACATTTGAAGGCAGGAGGGCATTTTTATAAACAAGATGCCATGGACTGCGACTTGCTGGTCCGTTATGTAACCGTTCTTAACATTCCTTCCATGCCTGTCTGCCTTTGTGCTGATTTTAAGTAGGAGGAGAGAGAGAG
>JAVQJS010034643.1:0-5000 GCA_036024795.1 Galaxias rostratus
TGTATACTATCTTTCTTTCAGCATAGACCCCTAGCTGTGAGCTTATCCTAATGATGTGTTAATTAGTGTATGTGTGTATGTGTACAAATGTAATTGTTTGAGAGGAACACAGAGTGAAAGAGAGAAAGATGGAGGGAGAGAAAGTGAAAGATCGAATCACATAGGGAAAGTCAGCAATAGAGAGAGAGAGAGAGAGAGAGAGAGAGAGAGAGAGAGAGAGAGAGAGAAAGAGAGAGAGATCCTAACGATCTCCATCTCCTATATATGTGTCCCCTTGCCCCTTGTCAATCGATGTCTGGCACCCCGCTATAACAGACTGTTGCTTCTCTCAGGTCAATGGAGTGGTGCCGCGTGCTGAAGTGGAGAGCCGCCACAGCCACCCCCAGCCCCTCCGACGAGTGGTTGGCACTCCGACGCGCCGGTGGGGGAAAGTCACTGGTGCCTTCACTCTATTTTGGCACACAGTGACAGGGGCTAACTGCCAATGATAACTAGTAATTACATCCATTTAAAATGTGCATTATTTTTGCCCTGCGTTGAATAAACTAGTGAGGCAGAAAATTGTCCAGTTTTACCGCGCCGTATAAACACACATTTCAAGGAGAAAGCACAGGCATTTTGACTGGTTTTATCCCTCGGTCGGACCAAACATTCAAGAGGGGTTTTTCATAATTGTCATTCCAGTGCTTCATACTGAGGGTGCTCTTAAAGTCACTGCAGCGAAGACTGGGATGTCCCCTTTTGAACTTTGAACCAAAAGCGCACGCTTTTTCACAGGACCACAGAAAGGAGACGTCATTTTCTGTGAGTAAAAAAGAAAAAAGAAAAAAGAATTACATTTGAATGAAGCTCAGACGACTTCTTTTAATGCCGGCCTGGCTCTCGGAGGCTTGGAGTCCCCTCAATATGGGTGGGTGGGTGTCGCTCAGAGTGATAGGAGTCTTTAGAAAAGACCAGAGCTCCTCACAGATTAGAGGCCATTAACATTTAAGGTGCTGTCATAAATTCCTCCCAAAGTGGAGGGGAACAGAAGGACAAATGAAGTGGGATTAATAGGGGCTCCCGGCTGACTGATAGTGGGGATTGGGAGCGAGGGTCACCTTGGGATAGAGACCCGAGAGGAACGCCCAGCAATGGGAAAAGGGGTGAAAGCGAAGGGGAAAGGACTCCTACACTTGGAGCAGATAGTGCAGTGCATTGTGTAGATGCCAAAAAGAGGGGGAGGTGAGAGATAAAAGGTGGAGAGAGAAGAGTGGAGGAGAGGAGACGGTGAGGTACAGGGGGAGGGTCGTCAAGGTTATCAGTCAAGGGTCCTGGCCCTACATCCCATCCATCGCTCCATACTGACAGTGGGATCCCTGTGTGAGCAGTACCGTCAGTCTGTGTCATAGGAGGCAGGATGTACCTGGGGAAAGAATCAGAAGTATCCAGATAGACATGTGGTCTATGGGGACTTTTGCGGCTAGGAGTGGCATTTACTGTTTGTCACAGTTGTATTCAATTCATATATTGTTTGTATTCAAATTTACAACCGCTGTTCCAAACGTGCTGCTGCCATTAGTGTAGGTTTTCTGTGGATTAATTAGTCACTCCAAGAACTTTGTTAGTCCCATAATAAAATGTTGCTTTAAACATCAAACGGGAATGTTATAGAGGCTCATTATATTTAATTAAGCAAAATATCAATATTTGTTCACTAATTCCTCTGTATGCCGTTTACCGTACATCACAACTTTCACAAGGAAATAAATTATATATTGACCATATCATGGAATTTCAGACACTGAAAAAAAAAAGACCGTTCCACAGTGAAATGAAGAATTACGGCCTCCTCACAGTTATTATAAAACGCAGGTGCAGGAAGCGAAGAAAAAACTAAGCTGAACATGTTGGCTGAATCACTGACCTGTGGCAGACCTAACAAAGCACCCCGCCCTCCCCCAATCTGCAGGCTGCAGTTTGACTTCAGGAGACAAGGAAGGTGAGGGCGAATGTCTGCCTTTATGCAGCTCAACACCGGGGCCCTTACAGTAGCAGGGACAAGGTGACTTACAGGTAATCTATAGGAATAAGGAGTCAGTTAGGCGCCCAGGGCTTTTATTAGATCTCCGATACGCCTCGGCCCCAACCCCAGTCCCAGTCGCGGCCCCGAGATTGGCACTCGCCGGCTCAACCTAGAGGATGGCTGTGTTGCAAATTGCTCCAGACAGTCACTGTGACATCCATCTGCAGACCAACTTTACTCCAGGAGAGGGGTCTGGGTGGCTGACAGGGGAGACTATGAATGGCTCCCTAAATATTTTTCCCAGCTAGTTAGGTGACATGGACAGAGAGGTGGGGCATGGACAGACAGACATGAGGGGAAAAAAAGAAAGAAAGAAAGAAAGAAAGAAAGAAAGAAAGAAAGAAAGAAGGAAAGAAAGCAAGAAAGAAAGAAAGAAAGAAGGGATCTATCCGTCAGAGCATAAGGAGTTTTCTAACAGTACATTGACCTTGAGTGGTTGCCATTGATTTCCAGTAACGCCTCCCAAACTGCGTTCCGAACCCCGCCGAGCACCGCGGGACCCTGATTGGGAACAGATTTCCCAAATTCCGATAGCGTGCCACCTGCCCGGCATGATGGATAGTCCTCCTGTATCCCATCAATCCTCACCTGCTGCCGAGGAGGTGACACCTGGGCCAGATTTATCATCATATGCGACAACAAGCCAGCCAGCCAATTGGAGTGCCGGATGCTAAGCAGAGGCCCCTCCCCACCGGAGGCTTCCATTACGGTGAGAAAAAGATTTATTCCTGCCCTCTGACAGGTGGAGGGGAGAGGAGGAGGGAGGGTTTACGCAGAAGAAGAGGAGCTTACCTGGGAAAAAGTGTGGTTGAATAAGAAGGCGAGCATTTCAAATGGCAGTGAACATAACAGAAGGGAATTACTCAGGGGTTAACCTTTAGGACTCCAGTGAACCTGAAATAAATGGACACAGATTCAATTCCTCATAAATATATTTTGGCCCCACTAGACACTTCTATTTCAGATTTACATTAGCTGCAAGTTAATGTTTACATGTGTGGAACACAACATGTTTTGTAGGATGAATTAATCTAATTTCCGTTTCCCCAAAAAACGGTCATGTAAGCGGAAGAGGAAATCAGGAGACCATGAATGCACTGATCTAATTAATATCCCTCTGCTCACGCTGCTGATTTTATGACTTCTTAGGAACCTTCTGCTATTTTTATGGCAATAAGAAGCCAAGTGTAAGCTATCTTTTACTTGAGTCTACTTTCCCCTGCACCCCCCTCACACCAACAGTTGGCCCGTTTACAAGAGAAAAGTCTAAAGAACGGACCCCCCCAAAAAACTACAATTTCCAGAAGAGCTAAAGCCGGATTCAGCACCATGCCTATTGTCTCTTTCCCTACAATGGACAGGCTGAAAAAAAACTAACAAACATAATTCTGCTGTGGAGCTTGCCAGAGTTTCTCCTCACCACCCTGTCCCCTCCTTCTCCTCCTCCCTCAACTCCCCGGTTCCCTACTTTCAGCTTTTCGTCTATTTCCGTTATGGTGGACCCGCACTCCTTTTACAAGGCTCACCAGGCACAGTGCTTTAGTCCAGTGTAATCCTGCCAGCCTTGTTTCATTAGCTAGGCGGACTAAAGAGCTTAACAGCACAGCACAGCCCTCAGTGCAAGGAGAAGAGGGGGGAAGAAGGAGAAAAAGAAGGGAAAAAAACACCACACAGATTCCGCCAGAACACATGGGTGCTTAACCGAAATTCCCCCTTTCTCTCCTGCACTACCTTTCCCGCTGCCTCGCCGCAGAGCACTTGCCACAGAGCCCAGAATGGATTAGAGATGGTATCAAGGGGATGAGACGTATTACCAATTGATTTTGCAAGGGCGGGGCATTGTTCTTGAGCCAGTCAAACTTTGGATCGGGCCGGCGTGCGGATGCCAAGTGCTGCCAGTGATCTGGAAATGACGGGGAGGGGGGGGGGGGGTATTTCCCTCTCTCTCTCTTCTCAGCAGCTGGCACCACAGCTAGGTTCATCGAGGAGGACGCTGGAAGTTGTGTTGCGGTGGTTGTTGTGTCTCCTGGCAACGATGTGGTGGGTCTGAGAAGTGGACCTCCGGGGTCTCCCCATGACTGAAAAGAACCGTGAATCTCGACGAGCAATGAGGATGGAGCGGTTCTGGTGGTTCCCCATGTCCTGGAGCACATCACCAGCAGATGAAGGACCTCTGTTTTGGACATCCCTCCGAGGAGCCTGGCTCCCGCTGCGTCCTCAGAGCCTGGGCGGACCATCAGGGCCGGGGCCAGGCCCCGTTGAAGGACAGGGTGGGGTGAGGGGTCAGTTAGGTTTGCTTGGAGCACGCCCACCATCTCTCTTCATAAGGGGGGGCTGTGACAGAGAGGAGACACAACATGAAGGGCCTGTCACAGGAAATGAGAATGGATAGTTCCTTGTGCTCCGTAGCAGGACAACCCTTTCAAGCGTCAAAGAGACACTCTCTAAGAGGGGGGGCACTGGAACCTCCACCCGAAGCCACCTGCAGACTCGCTCTGTCTTAAGCAGCCACAAAGTTTTTTACCGAAAAGGGCGTGTGACACTCTATGTCGGACATGGCGTTCGCTCCACCGAGTGCAGTGATTTGAACGAGAGAATATTATGACACTGCCTGGCTTTGTGCATCTCTCTCTCTCTCTCTCTCTCTCTCTCTCTCTCTCTCTCTCTCTCTCTCTCTCTCTCTCTCTCTCTCTCTCTCTCTCTCTTCCAATGGGCACCACTCTCCACTCTCTCCGTTCCGTCATTAGGGCTGCTGTCCCATGTCGAGGGGAGAGTAATCTGAACCAGGTGTCCCAGGGGTCCACTCCTTTACTTGCTGCTGTAGGAATAAGCGGCCTATCGATTAGTTATCAGGCCTTAATTGGGTTGCGATCTTCCTCACCCTCAGATATCCCCCTAGATATATGACACTTGTGACAGTTGGTGAGAAGGGGAG
>JAVQJS010034643.1:7500-11692 GCA_036024795.1 Galaxias rostratus
TGTGTGTGTGTGTGTGCGTGTGTGTGTGTGCCAAAATCTATTCATTTCTTGTGTATGCCATACTGGGTAACGATTTTGTCTTTATGCTCACAAACACATAGTGCTTATTGAGGTAACGTCAACATACTTTTCTTATCCATTGGTGCAGGTACGAGGGGGTAGGTACATAGGTGGATACAGGCATTTCAATATACTTGAAATGGTATCATTGACAGGTTCGCAGGCAGGCAGGCAGGAATGTCATTTCTTCTAAATGACAAAAATAGAAAATTAACACATGTCAAGTGGGTTCCCCTCTCATTTAAATTATTTGTCTGCTTTCCCTCTGGAGACTTATGCCACATTTTATTAGTGTGCCTGCCCTTGAAGGAGTACGTGTGTGTGGGTGCGTCTGTGTGTGTGTGTCGATAATTTCCTCTAACCTGTACGCTACACTGGGGTCTGACCTTTGGTTAGCTGAAAGTTCACCAAAGAGACTTCCAGGCCCCACTGGTTGAGGGTCGGGCACTTTGACCCCGGATGACACTGATGATGGTCTAGTGGCCCAGTGCTACCTGCTTCCTGAGCACGGGAATGAAGATGAGAGGAGGGTGCTGGTCTGATTAACACTAGATTGAATTAGAGAGCATTCGGAGCATATGGTGCATGGGGAAAAGGGAAAGAGGAAAATGAGAACACTGAGACGTCCAGAAAGGGTGAGAGATAAAAAGGGAGAGGAGAGAGAGAAAGAGAGAGAGAGTTAGAGAGATAGAGAGAGCTAGAGAAACTAGCTGCTTCAATTACAGCACTTTGTTTCCGTTAAGTGGAAGCTTATTATCTTAATACACATTATTTTATTCCCTTCATAAAACACTGCCATAGGAAAGTGTGTTAGCGTTCTTTATGCGTCTCCATGTAATAGCTCCATGCAGCTCCTTCATTCCATTACAAAAGATACAACACTTAGTTAAAACGCTACAAAACATTTCATTTTCTGTCCCGCTAATTAAATGTGTGTCTCAGATGAGCCCATTGAAACGGCAGCCTGGTCGTCCCCATTTGGAGCGCCAGCAGGATTTAATATGTGGCATTAAACAGGGATTGAGGATGAATATGAGGCCAGCCTCCCATTGGGAATATAATGAATGATTATGAGGCATAATCTTGGTAATGGAGAAATCCTTTCGTTTAGTTTCTGTCGGTTTATGAAAGTTACTAGGAATTTATCTACCTTAATAAAGCGCAAAGTGGTGTGCGGACTGGGGAACGGGAGGCTGTTCACACAAAGCAGAGGCACCTGGGCTTGTTAACCCCTTGCAGCGTTCCCCACAGTGTGCTGTAGGTGCAAGCAGTTTGATCTTTAGTTCAGTCAATTAAGATTACGGCACATCAAAATGCACTGATCATTTTTCTATGACGCTGTCCATAAAAATACATGAATGAGGGTTTATTACGTTTGAATGCATTGAATTAGTGGATTTTTTGGGGGAAATTGTGTACAAAATATTTGACCCATGATTGTTCCTCTTATTTTCACAGTGTCCCTTCTACTGATGGATATGTCCGTTGTGGAACAGCAAAATCATGTGTGCAATGTATTATAGGAATCCCATGAATCAGACCACAGCAGGTACACTAAAATGTAATCTCAGGTGTTTTGGTGAATTTGACACATAGGTCATGTAATATTCAGTCAATAAAGTTTGAATCATACGTGGGCTAAATTTATTTATTTTTATTTTGTTTTGGAGTGTTCTAGTGGCCTCCCCAGAAGTCAGAGATTCTCATTAACACAAAGAAGGGTTTTAAGGCCAGAGCAGACTCCCTCATGCTATAAAGATTGCAAGTGTTACATAGAGGTAAACATGGTTCAGAGATGACAAAAAAAGTTCCATCTCAACAGCTTGGAAATTTTAAATGGTCTCGGATGACTAATTTAAGGGGGTTAAGGACATTTACTAAACATTCCAGGTGCTTTTTTTTGTGTTTTTTTAATAGTTAAACCATACAACTCACAAGGTGTTAATTAAAAGTTGTAATCCAAGGTATCATCCATTTATCATCATCGTGTCATTGTGTAGTACAAGGCAATGCCTAATTTATTTATTTTTCTTTTTTCTTTTTACTTTCCATGACCTAATCCAAAACATGGACCACTTTTCCACATTGAGCTACACTTTTTATTTTATTGTGTATATTGTCATTGTAGGCACAAAGCACAGCGTTGTCATTTGACATCTCTTTAATGTGTAATCAAAGCAACAGAGAACGCTCTACAGGTCTCCTATGTGTTTTAATGAATTAAACGCGGCTGTGTTTATCCTTCCTGTTTAACGCTAAAGTCCCCGCGACGATTCACAGGGACCAAGAGAATATTTACTTGTATTGGGACACTAGGGAGTTGGATTATCTGCTAGCGGCTTTGTACTTTCTGAGGCTTCCCCGTGTGACATGTTCCTTGGAGAGGCTTCTTGTTTACGCTCCGATCCTTCGAGTGTAGCCCTCTTTATTGTTTGTTATGTGCCACTACTGAGGAACCAGCTCCCAGAGAATTAGGGAGAGTGGCTTTGTTCAGATCGTTTACTGAGGGGAAAGGCTGGGCTCTGCTGGGACATGGAAGTCTTGACGCTGAGATACACAGCAACAATAATGAACTATTTTAACAACAATATAATATTATGAGAAACGTTTGCATTAAACATTTGCTTTCAGTAGGCTACAACAGGAATCTGATTTGTTTCTAGTGACATGTGTTTCCGAATGATGAAGAGGCTCACACTGTGCGCAACATAAAATACAATGCTAATAGTGAATTCGATGCGTTTAAATCGGATATGCCTATGATATTCGCTTACGTGTATATCATGTTAGCAATAAATTTAATATTGATAAACCTTGTCAAATTTATTTTACAAAATAAAACATAAATTCACTTCCCACTTCCTATCCCGGGACGAATCTGCAATACATCGTTTCTACGATGGGTGGCGGTGTTGAGTTTTCAATCAACAAATGTAATTCATAACGTCCATCAGACGCACGTTCTCTGCCTACAATCAGATATTTTTATCGGTAACATGTGAGCTAAATGCGAGGAACGGAATTAGTTAAGTAAGATTCTTTATTCAAAATAAATTAATAAGACATTCATGGTAGAACGGGTAATGTATATTAATACGTTTTGTGTGCTTTTATACACACAAACATCATAGGTTAACATAGGTCCTTGTGCAGTCGATAATTCCTTTTTTATATACAAATGAAAGTGTGTTTTTTTCCACACAAAATTAACTAAGGGAGCAGCATAAGCAATGATTCAGAAAATGTGATTAACAATAACAATGGCATGCATATTTCGTTGATTTAGAACTTATTTAGAACCTAATGTTGATAAATGAAACCATTGTCTACCAGATGCCTGCATCTTACAATATTTGATAAATGTTCTGAATATACTTTTACAAAATAGACTTTAGCATCCGACTTATGTGTTAAACATAGGGGATTGTGTTCATGTTTAGTCGTATATCTTTTCGACTTGATAGGCTTGATGAGTTCAAAAAGTTTAGTTTCTGTACTATTATGCTAATGACCTCCCCGAACGAGTCAATTCATTGGCTGCGAGTCTGAGTCAATTTCATATTTCAGCCCTGACGTCAGGACGCCTATAAAACTAAGCAATGCTTTTAAAGTCGTCTGCTGACTGATCCCTTTAAAATCTATCAATCCTGGGTGGAGTTTTCCCCTTTCTCTACAAGGCAACAATTTGCCTGAGACGTGAACCGTCTCAATTGCGCGCTAATCCTAAAAGAAGCCATGAAGTGTTGAACCTTAGAAACACAGTTGCGCTCAGACACTCGCATGCTCGGAGAGAGGCAGAAAACTGCTAGAGACGCACTCAAATGCGTCGGTGCAAAAGAGACTCTGCGTAAAGAAAAAAAACACACCCAAACCTGCGCCGTGCAATTAAAAATCCACTTTTTTCTCCGTTTTTGAAGAAAATAAATAAAGAAATCAAGCTGGCTCAGTGCGTGTCTCAGCAGCACAGTTTGACAGGTGCTCCTCACCCCCTTTGGAGGTCTGTCAACAGCAAGAGGATGGCATCAGAGCTGGCAATGAGCAACTCCGACCTGCCCACCAGTCCCCTGGCCATGGAATATGTTAATGACTTCGATCTGATGAAGTTTGAAGTGAAAAAGGAGCCGGTGGAGCC
>JAVQJS010034644.1:0-15051 GCA_036024795.1 Galaxias rostratus
CGCATACATCTTGAATATGGACATTGCAAGCTCCAGAGACCTTTAAGGCTCTTGGAATAATATGCCATTTTTCAGACAAAGCCAAGAGTTCGCGCTTATTTTAATGTGTTGACACAGAACTTTCAACGCAGCATTCACGATATAAATTATCTTTACAATTTTCTCCATTATGGTCATAGCATATATAATGGCAAATCCTGGCAATGTGGTAATTAAAAGTGTTATTGGTTAAACAACCATATGAATTGACATGTTACAGAGCCTAGGGTGTAGCCAGCTAAGCGCTCACATAATCACCACATGTTCATTGGGATTGTAAGCTTTGTTGGGGGGGGGGGGGGGGTGAACCTGTGTATTCCCATCCAACCCATCTCTGTCCACCGTGGGCCCCCACCACTGCCCTGTACAAGCTTTACCTGCTCCACAGGATGAATGATAACACCACTGTGCACATAGCATTACGCCGCAAAGCTCAGCGATTTATCATCCGCCAGCCCACTGTACTGCGCTCTGTCACTTAGCCGGACTACCACAGAACCCTGAAATGGATGGCCAGTGTGTGGTGCTCAATTATGAAAAAGCCAGGGAGGGACAATGGAGACACGAGAAACTTTTCAGTGTGCTCCTCTCGCCAAGCAGGTTTGTTTCTGGAAGAACGGTGTGTGACCTATTGCAGGAACAGAACAACAACGCATGCATGCGTGTTCTTGCCATCGCTTATCAGCCGAACCCGTTGCTGTTTATCGGGTGGCCTGTTGCAGTGACAACAGGGCGGCGTTTGCGAAACGAAAACACGTATTTGAACTCTTCAACTGTACATGTAAAAAACAACGTTAATCAGAAGGGATTCTTTTTACAAAGTGGTCATGTTCATATGTAAGATGCTTACCCTGGTCATTGTGATAAATTCTCTATTGGCAGTCTAGGGTGTATCATTTTCAGCCTGGCCGTGCCTCACTGCAAGAAATCAACAGTGTTGCATAACAGTCGGGATAAAAGGGATAATGGGTTGCCTCTTATCACCTGAAGTGTTTTTAACAGGCGCCGCAGCGATTCCCTCTCCAATCCCCAAAGGGCTGCACAGACTGTAGAGGGACACACGGAAACACCCACCGGATTACAGGAAGGATTGTTATGTAAATATCAAGCCAAAACATCTTATCAGACTCGTCTTGATTTGAGTAAATCTCCTTCTCCAGGACTGAGCGTAACTGACCTTCTCCACAACACATGGGTCGAGCACACGTCAATGTTGCTCATGCCGTTGTCAGATAAGAAAAGTTTGCCCCACCCGATTGAAACTTTTTGCCAGAATATAAACTTGCAAACAATCATGGACAGTAGAAAGATAACGATGGCACACCAGATAGATGGCATTTTAGATGGTGTGTTGGCCCATATAGAAGATAGCACTGGGCTATTAAGGTTTTCAGACCTGCCTCTGTGATGGGGAAGCGCGGAATGCCTTGTGACAGCTATGAAATAAAGTAAACCACACCATGCTGTGAGCAGGTATTTATCTATAAAGCGTCACATTCCGATTGCATGAACAGTCTAAGGCGATAACAAGACACTCGCTCCTCTTTCATCTTCATCAAAATAATAATTTCATGCTGGATTAACTGTATTGACCAAGAGGAAAGCAACATAATCTGCAGGAATTGCAGGAGCCTCAAGGGTTAAAGATCTTCATCAGGTCACCACAACTTCGATCGTTATTCATAGAGAAGAATTCAGAGAGATATGGAGAAGTCGAAAGGGAGATTATTTCTGTGTTTGAGTGTGTGTCTGCATGTGTGTGTGTGTGTGTGTGTGTGTGTGTGTGTTTGAGAGAGAGACAGAGTGTGTGTGTGTGTGCGTGAGAGAGACCCATGACCTAAGGGGTTGTCTAACACCGAATCTACAGCTTTATTACTTCTGACATGGTCGTGTATATTTTCCAACACATCTCTGATTAAATGCCACTATTTTACATAATTGCTTTATTAGCATGATGACGATACGGAGGAGAACATCTAAGGCTCCTAATAGCGTGACGACCGTACATTATGTGTGGCTTCCATTTTAACAGGTCGCTATTCATTGGATGAGATCCCACCAAACCCACACAGATAGACGATCATATATGGAGATCCTCACTCAAATCCCCGATCAAACCAAAACAGCAACGGCATACACGTTTGTCTCACCTATGGCACATTGCTTCTGACGACAGTGGTGTGCGTCAGCGAACATTTCATTCAAATAACGTTTAGAAGAATTTACCTCAGCCAGCCTGCCATGGCCGTCAAGCGAGGTGGCAGCGTGGCAGCGGGCTCAGCCTATTTGCTGCCCGTCTGGGATTCCTTGGCTTCTGGCCCAGACACTCATCACCACCTGAGCGCTGTTGCATGGGGCCGGGGCTCTATGAGGTGATTGATTGAACGGGACCTGTATCTGTGCAGTCACCCACCGTGTGGGAGAGGTGATGCCTCAGCCGCCCGCGGACTACAACAACAGAGTACATTGCTGTGATTAAACCAGCCAATAGAATCCATCTGCTCACCAACCGATTTTTATTTCCGAGCGAAGCTCCGAATTTGTATGCCAACGACTCGTCGTTTCTATGATTCACGATGCCTTGATTGTGGACCTCAGAAGGACAATGCTCTTTTTGTACTGCTAGCTAACTACTTTGAAGCACCAACCCCCCAAAACACATTTGTGACTCGTTTGTTCAGCCCCATTTTGTTCGTGGAGTCTGGGAAAACATTGGTATTTGTGGTCATGAATCCCAAAGATAAAAAGTAGATCCTTTAGTATAATACATAATTTCTTGATGTCAGAAGTAAACTGAACTATAAGGAAAATGGCACTGCCCCAGGTGTTGCTTAGAGCCATCTAAAAGTATGAATTTTAAAATCTCCAGCCTCTAAGGTTTTGCCTTGGTTGGCAAAACATAATGTGACAGCGCCACAGGAAGTGGAAGTGAGACATACAAAGGGCATTTTCAACTGTTGTCAATGTCTGTCATTAAAAAAAACCTATGTGGGATAATTGCACACTTGGTATCATTAGCCAAAGCAAAGCACTATTTTCAGTATAGTGGGGGAGGAGAGGGCAACCGCATCCTGAGAAGACGTGCGATTGCCAACGTTTGGGTTCTTAGTTTATTCTCTCCATGGCATTGGTCTCTGAAATTGCATTGGCACTTATTTAACACTTTTCACGTTGGCAATGTTTTTTTTGAAAACATAACTTTAGATTCAGTGTACTATTCCAAACTCTGAAGATTATTTGACATTTAGTTGTAATTAATACCATACTAGTAATTGTTCAAGCATATTCCATGTTTTTTGAAGAAGTCAAGTTGATAAAACATTGCACTATACAGTAGTTTGTTGTCCATTTGAGTGTGGGTATGTATGTGTGTTTGTGTATGTGTGTGTGTGCGTGGGTGAATAATCACTTCTCGAAACAATCACTAAACAAATGTACTCCCTTTAGGACAGAAACTCGTTTAAGTTTTCCAAATCATATTGGAACAATTTATCAAAGCAACACAATAAATGCACTGACCCGTTTTCTAATTTAGCTTGACGTGACCATGCACCTTTTCTAATCAATATTGTTGTCCGGGAATGAAATACGCTAATTGATTGCGGAGAACACAGATCTCCATCCCAGCTGTAGTTTATGTCTTTCCAATGTTTGTGTTATTAGTCCAGTCTTGCATATTGCCCACTAAAAATAAAATATACAGTGTCAGTCAACTAAAAATGATAAGTAAAAGGTTAACAGAGGTTGTCAACACACCTGATGGACAGGAGTTTTTTTCTAGTCTGTTCTATGCTCAGTTTCCATGCTGCACTCCACTTGCTAGGTGAGAACTCTGATCTATTTATCAGATGTCATTTTCCTCCTGATCACCTCGGCTCCTACAGTTCCATGACCGCCGTTTCGAGCCCTGAGACATCCCTACCCCGTTGAAAGACCTTGATTGGTGGCAACGGAAGAGAACGCACGACGGGCAATTAGCATGCCTCAGACAGGCTTTCCCAAAGCGTTGTTTTCATAGTCCCCATCTGTTGCCTGTTTGATTCTACACCTGGCTCAGTCACACAGAGAAGCCCAGGCCCGAGCCCGCGTGGCAGCCTGCCGCCTCTTTGTCCTCTGATTGCCCACTGTTATTCCCGGCCTCTGCGCTAAGTGGACAGGCTGGACCTCCGGGCCAGATGGACAGGGCTCAAGGTCACAGCCTCACGGTCTGCAAGGCCACTTCCCTTGGCTAATAAAGGATGCTCGTAAAAAAAAATGACAGGGAGGGAGGGGGGGCGATGTATTGAGAGCTGTTTGTTTGGTATCAAATTAGCATCCATCAAGGCCAAAACAAGTGGCATGTGACAAGCGTGGCAGAATGTAATCTCCAGTCAATTATAAGCGTTCATCGCCACTTAACTAGGTGGCCCTGTAGTAGAGACTTGAGCAGAGATATTGATCAGTCAATTTGAAAAAGGGCGATCGCATCGATAAAGTAATGTGAGGTATAAAGTTTTTACAAGCTGTAACTAGGGTCAATTATGATATTGTTATTTTTGGTTTACGGTCTACTCAAATGGACTCAAGGTTCCACTGTGGTTCTAATGCACGTTGTAAAATCCTAATAGATTCTAACTGAAGATGGTTGTCCAATAATATTTATGATCAATTTACCAAGGCATTACAGCTTAAGCTGTAACTTGCTAAATCCACTCAGCAGTTGATGGGCATATAAAAACCTCAGTGTCCACAAAGTAAACTCACATATAGCCGGATACTGTAGGCTTGTTAACTGTCGTCTTCTTAAAGTTTCTTTGTTTTGTAAGATACATTTTAAAAGAAAGATACGTGCATCAACTAATATCATTTTGCAATGGGCATACTGAATGATACACAAAATGCCTGTATAATATTGAACAAAATAGAAGCTTTGTTAGGGTTGACAAGTTCAGAAGTGAAATCTAATATTCATGAATCAGATACGTTAATGGGCTGAAACGAAAAGAGGAGGAAACATGACTTTCCTTTTATGTATCAATAATGAAAGTACAAGTCTAAAACTGGATGTCTTTTTCCGGACATCAGAGACTGGCACCCCACACACGCACGCACACACACACACGCACACACGCACACACGCACACACTCACACACACACGCTATCCTCTGGAATGACAAAAAGTCAATGCAATCAATCTATCCCAGGTCAAGCTCGTTAACATGAAGACCAACCTTGATGATCTGATTCAGTGGTGATTATTGCATACGCATACTAACTCGTGTCCTTGGCTGGCATCTGATATATGAAAGTCATGGTAAAGTTTGAAAAAGCTGCAAATAAAAAAACTTTAACAAGGCTCTTATCTCTAGTGTTATTTTCTGGGGATAGGTAATTTGCATGGACTCAAAAAAAAATTCTGACAAAACTACATTGCTATACTATTTGATATCAGACCAATCAGGAACTGCTGCAGAAGCACTCCGTGGCCCTTCTGAGCGTTCCCATAGCTTTTCTCCGGGTCATTGTTTCCTGCTGACTGAACGAGGCTCTACGGATGTGTATGCTGCACCACACTGATAACAAAAAAGCCCCAACATGGGAAAATAAAGGCAATATAGGCTTGCTCTGAAGAGAAAAAAACATGTTCGGTAATCTTTTTTTTTTTTTTTTTGCCACTCCTGATGGTAACTTTGTCCCAATTTCCCTTTTCATTTCCTGCTGTTCAGCTCTACGGTGAGGATCGGCACCTGGGAATTTACGGAAGGTCTCACTCTCTATGTACGCAGCCCTGAGATTCCAACTGATAATTAGTTTTGTAAGTTATCATGGCGGCGTAAAAGGTTAAAGGAGTGAGTCCACTGTCCACTGATGGTGTTCAAGCTAGTTCCAGGACTCAATGAAAACGCCTTCCTGTTTCACAGAGACCTTTAGAAGGGCATGCTTCACAAAACAACGTTCAACAAACCCAATTAACCCACCTGTAATTTCTAGTTGGCCTCCAGCACTTACAAAACCTCCGATTGTCATGGATTATGTGCCGATGGTAAAAAAAATAGAAGTTGCAATTGTACACCAAATTTAAAGAGTACAACAAATTTAATTTAAAGAAAATAAACGCTATGCTGCCTGTTAAATTAAAAATGTTGTTGTTTCTCCAACCTCAGTAACGATTGAGACTGTTCAAAATCCTACTATGTTATGCAAGTCATCAGTTTATTCAAATTCAGGAGTGAAGAAAACCAGGTGAAGCATTCAAGTATGAAAACGCATTTATCGCCATCGCACACCTGCGTCTTTAACGTCGCATTTTCACCAATATCCCCCTAAACCTCTTCGCACATCTTCACACACACGCAGCGATGATCGGCACTCGACCGCACTCAACATGCTCCCACCCCCAGGACTGCGTGATGCCTTTTCACGTCAACTGAGTTTCCTATGTCTCTATGAGGAATGCCCCTTCTCCAGAGAGCCACTCAGAGCAGAAGAGACTCGCTGGAGCAGGCCAGTCAGGCATGTGATGGCTCCCCGAGGTGCTTTGTCAGAGCACTATTTATAGGTTCTCGGGACAGCCTCCGTCCTCCAATCCTGGCCCATCTCCACCACCACCACCACCACCACCACCACCACCACCACCCTCCGGCAACCCACCCACTCACCCACTCATCCCTCCACTATATACACATGGGTGCGTTTGTCTTAGGCATGGCGCCCTGTTTAGGAGACGATGGGGGCGCAGCCAGCCATGCTGATGCTGTGTTTAGAAGACGAGGCAAACAGGATGGGATAAGGGACACATTATGTTGTTACCCCACAGGCCATAGCCAGGGTCTTTTTTTTTCCTGCTTTCATCTCTGTCTTTTCACATTTGTTGTGTTGCTTGTTTATAAGCTCATAGTCCAAATAGTCTTATGAAAGAAAAGGCTCCATAGATGTATTCTGCTACACCATAGTCCCCTTGAAAATTAAACATCTACACATAAATATATAATGCATATATTAAGTGTCATCAGTGTGCGTTTGGAAAGCAAAGATTCTTTCAATGTCATTGTGCTGGATACATTAAACACAAAAATTATTCCTTAGGACAGAAACACAATTGCTTATGATTGAAAATAGATGGAATTGTTCCATAGGTTAAAGTATTCATTTTGCTTAACCAGTGAAAGTGCATCTAACTTTAATGTTTTACTTTGTGAAGATAGATTTTGTTATGAAATAGAATTTCCAAATGTTTTGCAACTGCAATTATGAAAAGGGAATGAAACATCAAATATTCTTCTCTGTAACTCAGGACGTGCAGTTGTTATTGTTTCATTCTCCCTCAGATTTCAACCTATTTGGAATTAATTCAAGACATGGGCTCATTGGTGGTGTCTTACCCACCAGAAGCATACAGAGGGCAAACTCGGATGAGAGTACCTGGAGGTCAGTGTGTGCAAAAGGCCTTTGACTGTGTCTGATGTGAGCTTTTCGTACCAGCTTTAAAACCAAGTTAACCTTCACCAAGCCTCTCTGAATGTGGCTACTAGAATTAATCAGCGCTCTAATCATAACTCTGAAAGAGTGTCACCTCTTCACCAACACAATGAACACACTAATGTCACCATATGTCATCTCCTCGCCAAGTTAATTTATTGACCGTAGCGTTTCTCTCTTGGAAATGTCTGTTGTGCTTTGTAAGTGAATGCTTTCATTAAAACGAATTGATTGGGTGTCGCCTCCATTTCCCCTTGGCAATTCAGTGTTCTGTGAATGGCTAGGAGGGATGATATCAGGAAATGCTGTTGAACCATTTTTCTGATTGCTTCACCTCGTTGTTATGAGAACAAATGTACATTTGTACATAGTTAATTTGAACCTACATCGAAAGCTTTTAACTGAATTTGAAATGATATATACCCTTCAATTTAATATCTGCCCTCTACATGATTAGTTCCTTTACACTTTTGAAATGAGTATGTGTATTAAATAATACATCTGTGGGTCACTCAATATTTATTATGAAAATGAATGACCATGCCACATTGTTGTTTAAATGGCCCTTAGCCTTAGGAATCCTAATGCATCTAATCCATCTTAGGATGTCAAGTTATGTTAACTCTATTTGCACACAGAAGTCTGAGCTCGTTTTGTCTCTGGTCCACCTGACAAACATTAGGCTTTTCTGAAAGAAATGAGACTTCTTGCAATCCTACAATAAGTAATTGTGGATAGGGTGGGACCTTCAGTTTTTAAATAATTTTGCACTGGAAATGCACATTTCTGTTTGATTTGCCAAGCTAAGTATGCTAAACTAAAGCTTGTAGACTACATGTGGATAAAAGTGAACTAGACTCCATGATCAGTTTCATTCACCAGAAATATACGCATTGAACCTAAAATGCACTCTCTATCTCAATCTACATTTCTATGACTTTGTTACCAAAACAATTTTTTGCATTAACATTTTGCTACACAATAAGCGGCAGTATAGGACACAAGTCAAGTGACCCCAGCTAATGTGAATTTATGTTGCTTCCAAAGCCGGACCTTTCAAACCACAGTTCACTGACAACATTGCTCCAAACGCTGCTGTGCTCCTGTGTTTCTGCCTGCTGCCGCGTTTGGCTTGCTGTGCTGACGGGTGCCGCACACCCACCTCCACCCCAGCATCCTCCTACGTCTCTCTCGGTTGTTCAGTATGCGTTCGCTGCTATATGCTTTCCATATGGTTGTTTATGAAGTGTTTGTGATGCAACCTTCGGTTGGGAACTTTCACAGCAGCAATCCCCTGAAACCAACATTGAAATGTGCTAACAGCTGAATAATGGGTTACCTAGGCTACTTCTACTGTACTATAAATAACACGTTCAGCATCGGAGCCTAGCTGGTGGTATTGCCTTTATTAAACGTTCAATCATCTTTGCACCACTGTGGCCATGTTGCCCCACAGACCACTGGTCTCTGCTGCACCGTCACGTGACCACGGAACACTGATGGCTAGTGGCCATAACAATCCCATACAGCTCATCAGAAGGGCATCTTATTCATATTCCTCACAAAGTATGAAGCTACCAACATATTTAAAAGTGATGCGGCCATTGGTAGAGTTAGGTTTTCTGGGCTGCCATAGGCTTAAACTAATAGGACACGAATGGAACACTGCCAATGCACACGAATGCAACACTGCCAAGGCACAGAACAGGACAGTGGAATGTCAAGTGGACAGTAGACTGTGCCTTGGCAGGTCACCTGCACTATACAATGTCAACACAGTACACGCTAGTGGACATTACCATGGACTATAACCCCACATACTCTATGCTGAAGTATATAATAAGCATCAATGAAATATTAATCGTACAATAGTCCATTCGAACACAACCCGGAAGTGATAGCCTTATATATCAAGGTTAATTACATCTGCCTCTGGGGATCTGCCAACATAATGACAATTCTAATGAGTATCCCTGCTTTAGACGCGCTCTTCGCCATCTTCAATCAGAGTTTTAGCGTTTGCTCATATTGTCTCCACGTTTCCCTCCCTGAGGAACTCCCCACGTCTCCAGAACACATTGCTGTTGCACCGGTCTTAGTACATGGACATTAACCGTGTCCTTTTGTGCTTTTATAATAAAGAAACTTTCATAACACTGCAACATGCCTGTAGCTAGAATAGTAGCATGGAGATTGTTTTGGGATCCATGCAGCCTGCTGGCACAATCCTGGACATCCTACACCCGTACATAAATAAGTAGATATAACACACACTCATTGTTATACCATGGCTCTCCACTGGTGATATAGGAAAAATCCAGTCATGACTGAATTCCTCAATGGTGAATTGCTGTCAATTGTGATGGAGCTTCTTTGACTGTCTCACCTGTAAAATCTGCATGTTGCTATGTGGAAAATGTCTACATCCAGTAATAACTGTAATGTAATGTCAAGTATTATGTTTAATAAAACGCTACACTTTTATGTAATCATGCATGATTAGACCCTTTCATTTTATGGCAAGGTGGTTGTGGTGTATTCCTCGTAATACCAAATTAGAGACAACAGCATGACATGCAACAGACTGTAACGCATATTGCTGATAACAAGAAGTACCTTGGTATGCACATTGATGGATTGTGTGTGTGTGTGTGTGTGTGTGTGTGTGTGTGTGTGTGTGTGTGTGTTAACCAGGAGTTACTGATTATTTGGCTAGATTCCTTGGCTGCTCTATGTCCTGTCCTGTTGTATCTCTGTCCTGCCTGCAACTGAACTGGAACAGCCTGGACTAGCTTGGACTGTAGACTATGTTCCCTGATTGGCAGTGGAGCCGGGCGTGTTGGAGTAACGAGCTGCATTCTCCCGGCACATGGCACTCCCTGACAGCGAGGGCCGGACACTGCGCCAGCCTGTCCATCAGACCGTGTTTTTGTTGTTATCAATCACAGAACTACAGAAGTACAAACACACACACACACACACACACACACACACATACACACACACACAAACAGCAGCACCCTCGTATATATTTGTAACTGTTTGTAGAACACCACATGTGCCACTGAAACCAGCCATTTTCTTGTCCCACAGCACTACGATTTATCTACATTGTTCAACTGTGCCCCAGACAAATGTTGCGTGATCAAGAGGAGTAAACTTCATCGAGCCTCCTTTAAGAAGCAGCGATTATGAAATGGTCGGTTCATTCAGGTGGAGCCGGCCAGCTGTCCAGCCCCCGTGGTCCAGGTTAAAAAGCCCCCCCTTTTCACCACCACTCAACATGACCGTGTACATTAGACATGCTGTTCTATATTTTTGTACTTCCATCCATCCATCCATTATCAATACCGCTTATCCTATGCAGGGTTGCGAGGGGGCTGGAGCCTGTCGACATTGGGCGAGACGCGGGGTATACCCTGGACCGGTTGCCGGTCCATGGCAGGGCTAACACGTAGGGACATGCAACAACTCACCCACTCACACCTACGGACAATTTAGAGTCACCAATTAACCCGCATGTTTTTGGACTGTGGAGGAAACTGGAGTACCCGGAGGAAATCCACACTAACACGGGGAGAACATGCAAACTCCACACAGAAAGGCACCCGGGTCAGGTGGGGATCAAACCCAGGACCTTCTTGCTGTGAGGCAACAGTGCTAACCACTGAGCCACCATTTTGTAATATTGATATTTATATTCTTAACCTGTATTTTATTCTGCTGAGTTGACCGACTCTCGTCTCGCTCATTTTATTGCATGTTGGCTCTGTATTAATTGCACATGACAAATAAACTTGAAACTTGAACCGGAAAGGGAAAAACCCATCTACCATCTATTGGCCCAAGAGCTATACTGACTTTATCATTCCGCAGTCCCCGGTCTTATGCATCTGAATAATACATTCATGGGTGACACCTGAATAAATAATAATAATGATGATAATAATAATTCTAGATAGCTAAGGTCAGGGCTATGTTAAATGCAAACAATGAGTTGCATTCAGGGAGACGTTTTTAAGCCAACGTTTTACGGCTGAACAAAAGTTTGCCCGGGGAAGTGTCAGCAACACAATCGAGGAAGGTTTATGTAGCACCAGCAAAACAAATCACATCACGATATGTTTTCTGGAAAGGGATTCAAGTAAATTTCCCACTTTATTTGACGTTGTAGGAAACCGTAAGGCAACGATCCATTTAAGCAAAACTTAGCTGGCAGTGGGGCATGTAATGTGTGTGTGAAGGCGTGTTGGACTCCATCTCCAGATCGCTCTGTGCGCGCATTATTAATACCCGGCCGATTCCACTGCCAAGCTGTTGTCACAGGGGTCTGAGACTCGGGGAGCATCAGCACATTGTCATTCAAGTACAAAGCAGCTGTCCGAGTCAAGGACGCGGCTTTGGACAAGGGAATAAATCACGTGCCCGACTCCAGAAATGCATCACGCGGGCGGTCTTTGACCGGCTCCGTCAGATCCGCACGGCTTGTCTGGTGGAGGCCGCACCGCAAATCACCAAACATTGATCCCCATCTTCTGTGGCTTGAGATTGGCTCTTTCTTCCAACGTGAGGTTGCTCCTTGTACATATTCTGAACGTCCTCATAAATTCCCAATATAAATGAACATACCAATCTTCCTTCCACCGTGCCTTTCGTTTCCTCTTTCGTTCTCTCTCTCTCTCCCTCCCTCCCTCCAAATGAATGATAAATGACACATGCCTAATACGGTTGCACCAAAACAATACCGCCTGCGTTTTGAGAGAGAGAGAGAGAGAGATGGAGGAGCTGTCTAATGTGAATTGCAGATTGGGCCCACTAGTATGTCAGCTCTGTGGGTGGCGAATGTTCTTCACTGCCTTCACTTTGGGAGAAAGCTCTCCTGTGCCATTAGACATGTAAGTGCAGTTATAATGCACGTAGGTGGAGCAGCTGTGCTGCGGTTCCGGAGAGCGCCAGCCCGTCAGCAGAACAGTGCCATCCAGTGGTCGGCTGCGGAACAGTCCTCGGGTCAACCGCCCAAAATGTTTGGGAGTTGATGTTCCATCAGAATGACGTCTGCACTGTGCATCTGCCTCGCGTTGATTCTCCCGTGAGCTTTGTAGTTGATGAGTGATTAAAAAACAGAGATTAGAATGGCACTAATGAGCTCCTCGCGATACCCACTGTTGGATTGTACCACTTTCAATTTAATAGATCCACAGATAATGAACTGTCTGTCAGCATTAGGGCACCGCAAGTGTGTATTACTGAATGATGTAAAGAGAGGCAATTAAATTGAGGAAGGAAGAAAAAAAATCTGTTCTAATGATGCTGGTATTGTATTAATAGATAGCTGGCACGCACTACCACTGAACAACCTGTGGTCTGGTGTTCACAAACTGTTGAACTGCAGACATCCATATATAAGACGTACAAATTCAGAAGGAAAAAACTTTATATATCCATATGCATTTTCAACACGCCTTTATATGTTGTGTGTCTTTCCTCATCAGCAATCATAATCGGAATGTATCGATTGAGGGAAGATGAATAAACTCATGCTTTTTAGTGAAACACCATCACATTGTGTGTTTTTTAGAGCATTCATGTGCTGTTGTGATTTCCAGTACAGAACAGCTGCAGGACACTCAAAGACACTTGAAAACATACACACAAATACATGAACATAAGCACACAGAGACACACAGGTGTTCGCGCACACACACTTGTGGACTCACACGTATACATATACTCAGATTCAAATGCATGAACTTGCATGCAAGACATAGAGACACAGAGAAGAATGTGATGAGTCAGAGTAATCATGCAAACGCAGAAGTTGTGAGTTCAAGGGAAGCTTTGTTCCTCCAAAAGTGTTTTATTCCAACTCTTTCTGACCCTACCACCCATGAGCCCGCAACAATATTGCTTCCCTATATATAGTAGATCCAATCTGCTTCGAGTGCATCAGAGTGCATTCTACTTTTGTATTTTTTATAATTGCCTTTTAAAATCAATTGAACATGATTCAATAAAGTGTCTACACCAAATTACTTTGATTCCCATCAGCAAAACACTTTAACAACGTGAAAATGATGCAGTTTTCATCTTTGTCAGATGAGTAAGTGAATAAACAGACTTAAAAACATTCTGGTAAGCTTGTCATGTGTGCAATATAATCTAAATTGAACATTTGCTAAACCGTTATTTAAGTTGACCTGTTTCAATGAATGTTGAGAAATATGGCTTTAAAATCTACATATAAAGTCTGCATTCCTGTTCTTAAGTAATTGTAGACTTGGGCAGACTGTGAATAGTGTCATTTTATCTGTCACGTCTTAGTTGTTTCCTTTGTCTCGGCTGTTTAGATATTCTTTCCCAGACTCAGAGTTGAGTTGCCAAACCTGATTATGTCTGCCTTTAATCTTTAAAGGTGAAATCTGACAAATCCCACATTATATCAATAAAATCAGCTGCATGGTTTCTCAAGCATAGTTTCTCTTCTTTTATGGTGGGTACTATGAATGCATAACATTCTACCTATAAAAAGATGTGTGGGTCTGTTTACGGTGCACAACAACGTTATTCTGCGTATTTCCTGCGTAGTAGCACAAGCAAGACCCTCTTTCAACATCATTGAATAACTTACCTTTGAGAAATAAGGCACATCTAAATATCTAAAGGCCTTTCGTTAGCGTGTCCTTTATCATCTTCTTCACAACTACACTGTTCAACAAATGATGGATAACATCGTGGTGGCAAGCCTCGAAAAAAAACTATTTCAGACCGCACACATGCCACTCTTCCAATTGCTCTCCGGAAAGATTCATTACAGTAATTAGACTTCTGCTTGCTCGCATTCTCCCACCAAAGTCACATGCATTTATCGGAGCTTCCTGCAACGAACAGGATCTGCTGTTGGCTACAGAGGTGTGTGACTAGACTGAGTTTCTATTTTTATCGAGGTGGACATCACCAGCTTGTATAATCAGCTCGACCAGATTGCGCTCCGAGAAAACAAATTGCTTCGTTTAACCATGAAAATGATTGAGCAAAAGAATGACACACAAAACAGGGCATTTATCAAAGCTGTTTACGCAAGACACAAATCACCCGCCTCAGGATTCACTTGAAAAATGGCTTCGTTAGAGATACAATTCATCACTGACATTGTGTATTCATTCAAAAAGAAATCTGTCAGATGCATTCAATGTATCAATTATGACCACCGAATCAATAACAGACTGGTCCTGTCTCCAGATAGTAAATAAGGGCGACTGAGAACTCCATAGCACTTTTTGCACCTTTGAGCCATGTTGTGACGTCCCTGCCTTTAACTTTGACATGAGAGAAACTTCTCTGTAAGGGTCCCACGGTGGATACAATCACAGCAACACACTTTGGATACTCGCTTCATGTTGTGTCGGGCATTGGTGAGAGGAAATGAAAGGTGGGGGGGGGGGGGGGGGGGGGGTTGTTTAATTTTGTGTGGGGGGGGGGATTTTTTTTTTTTTTGAAGAAAATAATATATTAATGAGGTTTTAAAAAAAAATAGAGAGAATAACAACAAAACA
>JAVQJS010034670.1:0-31753 GCA_036024795.1 Galaxias rostratus
GGGAGGAAACCGGAGTACCCGGAGGAAACCCACACTAACACGGGGAGAACATGCAAACTCCACACAGAAAGGCCCTCAGGTGGGAATCGAACCCAGGACCTTCTTACTGTGAGGCAACAGCACTAACCACTGCGCCACCATGCTGCCCCAGGATCAGAAATAAACAACTCAATATATAATTTTTGTCACCTTACTGCACTAGGTCGTGAAATAATTCAATCAATTACTTGACTTGTTACTTGTAATGGAAAAGGGGAACAGGGAGGGCAGCCTGAGATACACACCATGATGGAGCACGTGCAGTAGACCACGTAACCCCCCGAATGAGACTCAGCATTGACAGAGTCGATCGCAGCCAATAACAGCTCCTTCTGCAGGTGGGCTGAGCGCTGAATGTCTGCCTCATCCTTTCAGGTCACGGGATGTAAACAAGAAGTCGCGTCAACAGAATCGTCAGTGCGCATGTGTGTGCATCACCAAGAAAAACAGCCGACGGTGACCTACCTTACTGGTCTTCACAGCTGGGTCTTTAGCAATGACACCCGTTCCTGAGCAGGGAGCATCAAGAAGCACTCTATCGAAACCACCCATGACCTGAAAACAACCATTTCCAGTTTAACACAACTTGTGGCATTAGAATGATGTATGTGCTAGCTATCATAGTTCTGCAATCAGTAGAACTTTAACCCTGCACAACTAATGGTCACTAGTGCTCTGAATGAGATGCAAATGATTAGTAGAATTTTGGACATTACCTTGGGGAACTGCCTGCCGTCATAGTTACAGACTAATGAGTTAGTGACCCCAAGACGGTGGATATTGCCCACCACACTCTTCAATCTGTCAGCATTGGCATCATTGGCTACAATTACTCCTGTGTTTCTCATCAGCTGGGCTAAGGAATACAAGAAAATGAATGCAACTAATTTGAAATACGTTTGGAGTTGGAACACGCAAGGAAATAGAAACTTTCTATAAACCCACTTCAGAATGAACATAACATTAACATGACAAATAGTCATTTGGGAACACCTGCCATGCTCAGATGAACGTATAGTAATTCCAACCAACAGGAGGCACAACTCACCCATATACGTGGTCTTGCCACCTGGAGCTGCGCTCATGTCTAGCACAGTCTCCCCCTCCTGGGGAGAGAGTGCCATGACGGGTAGAAAACTGGAGGCTCCCTGGAGCATGTACTGACCAGCCAGATACTCAGGAGTCGCACCTTTGAGTGACATATTATTAGGGGTTACCTCTTCTGCAAACACCGCAAATGGTGAACATTTGTAAAAAAAAATCAAGATACTAACCAATGGGCACAGAGGAGTCAAAGATGACCAGTCCCACCTTAGACCACTTCCCAAGAGGATCTAAATTGACCCCTCTATTAATGAGCGCCTGAACCAGAAAAAAATACACATTTCCCAATCAGTCCTAGAGTACAATAGAGTACAGTATTGTTGTCTTTTCTAAAGGCAAATTGAACTAAACAATGGTGGATACCTGTGCCAAGTCCCTTCTCCTCGTTTTGAGTGTGTTGGTCCGGATAGTGACAGGTCGCTGAATTTCATTGGCTTCCAGAAAATCAACGAGCTGCCATATCAGAAGAGGAGAAATAGGCTTAATGCAAATGCAGTGACAAATATCAACAAGGAACGAAATAATACAAAGGCAAAAACATGCTCCTTCCTATAAGTTAATTGCAAACTATTGTCTTTCCTAGAGAATTAAAGGGATATTAAACTGACCTCAGACAGCGGGAAAAGGTCCATCAGTTTTTCAAGAAGGAAGGTGTTGTAGCTGTAATAGATAGCTAGATCCTTCTTGAGGAGAGTAAGGTACTCTGCCCTCTCTTTGCCCTCCTCTCGCTTGGCAGAAAAATTTGTGAGAACCTCTATGTTATCCTTTATTCTCTGATGGATGGACTGCAGATCTAGAGGAGTAACACCTGAATTGGAAAGGAATAAAATTGCACACCCCACAAATTTAGCCGCACAAACCATATTGTCCCAATTTTTTAAAATGTCAACCAAACATTCGCCACAAATTGACCACCAGCACACCAAAACTAACCCTCTTTTTTAGTCTCCTCTGCTCCAGGGAGTTTGAACTTGTCCATTTCATCTATGTTGGCTTGAATATCATCCATTTCATCATCTCCACCCTTCGCCTTATCTTCCTCATCATCTTCTTCGTCATCCTCACTCTCGTCAGCCATGGCTGCCTCAAGCTTTTTCTGTTTTCTTGCTTTGCGCTCGATTGGAAGAAGCTAGAAAAGGAAATAGCATAGAAAAGTAATGTGATATAAAAAACATTTACTCGTTTTCATAGCACTAGGAGGAAAATCCAAAAGTAGAGAGTACAGTAACTGAACATTCAACATACATCTTCTCCATCACTGTCTCCTTCGTCCCCTTCTTCTCCTTCACTACTGTCATCCATCGCACCATAGTCATCAATCATTTCTTCTTCATCATCATCTTCTTCCACCTCTTTGGTTCCTTGCTCTGCTTCTTTCTCATTCTGTAATTTAACTTTCTCCTTGCCATCGTCCTCATCCTCCTCATGCTCCCATTCGCTGTAACTGTCATCATCTGATTCACCAACTTTACGTTTCTTGGCTGCTGGTTTTAACCATTCACTGTTTTCATCTGTGAATCCTTTTGTCACACACAAACAAATATAAGCACTTTTAGAAACACCAATCTTGGGATGTTCAAAAATACTAATGTCTCCAATCTTTACCTTTTTTATTTTTTCCCACCGTGGCATCCTCTTTAAGTTTCTTCGAAACTTGAACTCTCTTTAAAGCACTAAAATAAGAAGTTTATATTAGCAGGTGCCACACACTGACAGCAGTGCTTGTCTGTTAGATATTGTAATGTCCTGAATACTTCATTGTCAATAAACCCCTTACCGTTTCCTGGCCCTGCTTGACAGTTTTTTTGGTCCAGCCTCCTCTAGAAATCCCAATAATATAACAGGTTATCAGACAACAAAGTTATAGAATACAAACTCAGATAAAATCTGCATTCCACCATTAAACATCATTAATACATTTAAAAGTTAAATGCTGTGTAGTCTTTGAAGCGCAATAAAAGTGGTCTAGTCTCACCATCTGGAATAAACTTGGACAGCTCTGTTTCAGCTCCTTTTTGTTTCCTGGATTTCCTACCAGGTCCTTTCTTCACATAAGTGGTGGGATCCAACTTCCTTCCCATGGCTGGCAGCGGCACTTCAAGTCCTGGGGAGGAAATGTTATAAAAACAACAAGCAAAAACACTTTAGCTATACAGGTATTATAGTCGTGCACATTTAGATGAAATTAGTGAATAACGAAAATATGGACATGAGTAAGGCCGTTTGCAAGTTGCTTAGACTTAGAGATCTAATAACTTTTGCTCGAATCCAACTTCTCACGCAAGGTATGGTTACAGCATTGAACAACGGAGAGGAGAGCCTGTTCACGATGTGAGCGGTAGCATGCTTTGCAACACAATACATTTGATTGTGATTACATATCTTCAGCACTAAACTTAAGCTGAGACCCGCACTGAAGGACTTGGCCGGTCCACTAAATATTGACCTGCCTGACTAGCTAAATGTAATTCGGCTGCAGCTTGGATCTCATAGCTAGCCTTTCTTTAAGAAATATAACCTTGTGAATACAGATTGCCAAAACTTGATCGTGGCAGTCAATTAGAAAATTTCAATATGAGCACAAACTTGCCGTTAAACTCACCAAACTGCGATTGTATTAGTTGTATTAACAGAGATTAGACGACACAGAGAAATGTCCACATGTATTTTTTTCAACACGTTGATTCTAAATCAAAATGCACATCCGGCGCATACATTGTACGATCACATCAACGCCAACACGCACACACTACTCTGACGGGAATGGGAGGATAGGAGAGAGTTGTCTTCATTTAGTGACGAACATTTCCGGCGACATCATCTTACGGCATCATGGCAGCCCACGGTGGTGATAAGCGTGGTCTTGAACATTTAGACGAATATGAGCCTAAACAAGCCAAACAACGGCGAAACCTTCACGAGCGCATGGGGGAGAAGCGACTAGTTGTGATTTTAGAAGGGGCAACGTTAGAAACAGTAAAGGTAAAGCACATGATTAAGTTACCTGTTTTTTTTTTTGTTTTAACCTCTTCCCAAGTTAGTTGACAGGATCAACGTTACCATTAGAGTATGGAGTGGAATAGTAATTCCATCTGCTATTCATATGCTAAGCTGTACTTGTTTTCCTCAGGTTGGTAAAACCTTCGAGCTGTTAAATTGTGACCAACACAAAGGCATGATCATTAAAAGTGGGAGGGACCCTGGGAAAATTAGACCCGATATTACACATCAGGTAGGTGCTACTACAGTGTGTATACAGTCTATACTAACACATTTACGTCCGTTCTATTCTAAGTTGTTGTTGGCCTTATTCCCCCTAGTGTCTGCTGATGTTGATGGACAGTCCACTGAACAGAGCAGGTCTGCTGCAGGTCTACGTTCATACTGAGAGAAATGCCTTGATAGAAATCAACCCGCAGACTCGCATTCCAAGAACCTTCAACCGCTTCTGTGGCCTCATGGGTTGGTTCAAATAAGGAATCCACACATTTTCTCCCTTCTACTATCCTTCCACAAATTGTTGATCTTAAAATTAAGTGGTGCTATCTGTGTGCTTGGCTTCCCCCTTTATAGTCCAGCTCCTCCACAAGCTTAGTGTTAGAGCTTCTGATGGTCCCCAGCGCCTTCTCCAGCTGATAAAAAACCCTGTGTCAGACCAACTGCCCGCTGGCTGCCCACGCATTTGCACCTCCTTCTCTGCGGGGGAAGCTGTCAATGCTCGCTCTGTTGTGCCCGAGGAAGGGCCCGCTGCACTTGTGATTGGAGCATTTGCACACGGAGCAGTAAGTACTGGTTCCACTTAACATATCTCAAATTTTAATGTTCCTAACCAAGTATACTACTTTGTTCGGAGACTAAATAAATGTAAATATGAAATGTTTTGTAGATTAATCTATCTGCCTTACTTAACATAGGTCCTTAACTCCCAGTAAATATTATTTATTGAATGTCTTGTTCAAGCTATTTTATTTTGTATGTATAGACACTGAATTATACTAAAACAAATGCAGACCTCATTCCCAAATTATTAGTTAACCAGTTCATGCCATGTAACTTGACTGTTTGTGTAGCTTTAGAAGTGTAACTCAGTAACTTTGATGTTTCCCCTCTAAATTTGTTCCCCAAATTGGTATTTTTCATAGTGGTTAACAGTCAGAGTATGATGTAATGTATAACAGTTGTGTGAGCCCCAACCTCTTATACTGCTAATTACTGTTAAGTTTGCATTCACATTGTAGCCTTATCCTAAGGGTCAAATGCAGATTCAACACATGTTCCTTCCATCTAGGTGAATGTGGACTACACAGAGAAGACCGTTTCCATCAGTAACTACCCGCTGTCTGCAGCTCTCACCTGTGCCAAGATGTGTTCTGCTTTTGAGGAGGTATGGGGTGTTTTGTGATCCAAAGAATAAAAGCCAGGTGCCGTGCGACAGTCAGAAAATATGGTGGACATTACTTTACATGGACTGAAGAAGTACGGGGACGGAACCAAATCATTTTACTGCCTGTCTCAGCACTATGCCGGTAAAGTGGGAGTTCAAGGTGTTGTATTGTGTCTGATTACAACATTTGCATATTTAATATCCATGTTTGGAAACCAAACTCAACTTGATGTAGTCTGTTGAATCTACTATTCCTTGATTTGGTCTACCTTGAGAAGGGTTGTGGCATTTGGGGATGTCACCAGTATGTTTGACTGACAACTATTGGCGGGGATTGTTCAAAAAGTTAGTGTAATCCATATAATAGAAGACATTTAGCCTGTCACTATTGTTATTAAGGCAATGTTGTAGTGTCTTGGGCATATTCATGTATTGAACCAATTATGCCTTTAGCCATTTAGAGGATGTGGATAATGTTTTGAATATTTCCTTTTTCATAGAAATACATTTATTGTGAACCAAGTGTCCTGTACAGTTGAAATTAACTGTGTATTTGTTTATGTTGGTGTTATTGTAATTTGCATCTGTATGGTTCAAGCCACACATGGAAGAAATTCTCTGCAAGCATTTGTATGTTTATGAAATAAAAATACTTTCAGAAATAAAATACATTCTGGTTAAAGTTTTTAATATACACTGTATAACCAGAACAATCACATTTAACTGAAAACGAGATCTCATCAAATAGTACAGTGAATTAGTTTAAGAAAGGTGTAATTTAGGCAAGCCATTTCTTGTGGAGCAATAAAACAGTAGCAACTGTAAGTGTCCACTGTTACTTGGCCGTCCTGCGTCTTTGGATTCTTGATTTTTTATTTCCTAAATCAGTTATAGTGTTTTTATGAATCGATCTTGCTGTTTTTTGTTGTCTTCTTGTTTTATAACCATTCCCTCTCACTTTGGTTGCTGATTTAGCGTCCCTTCTATCTCGTGTGGGTGACTTGCCTGCTGGTTTAGCTTTTGTCACAGCTGTCCTTGCAGCTTTACGTTTTTCTACGGTTGGTACTGAACTTCTCCATAGCTTCTCACGTTTCCTCATGGCTCTCGTTTTTACATTTTTCTCATCTGAACGATTCTTTATAAGATATAGAAAAAGGAGAAATGAGTATCAACCCACAACAGCTATACAGCAATTACTTGAAAAAAGAAACGGCAACATGTTAAACATGCCACATGTTGAGAAGAATGAAGGACATTAATGACAATTTACCTTTTTGTTGAGTCTGAAGGACCAAGAGGCTCCCCCTCCCATGGTTTGCAACAGTGTCGCTTTTGTAACCAGGCCTTTCACTGCCAAGTTTACACGACTGTTGTTCTTGGTGACATCATAGCCTCCAGCCGACAGGGCCTGTTTGAGCTCCACCATGGAGATGCCACCACGGCTCTTGCACTGTGACACCACTCGAAGGATGAGCTGAGAGACCCTGGTAACTACTTTCCCTTTCTGTGTTTGGTACTTGAAAAGGCGTACTGGAGTTGCTGAAATGAAAACAAATATATCACACGATAATACGTTGAAATATAATACTAATTTCTTGCTACTTTGATTCAATCTATTTGTTCCACCAAAGTGATTTATAATGTTTTCTACAATATGTTGAGTAAATAGTTACTAACTTGGCAATGGCAATTTTTCGTTTCCTGTGACATTTTTCTTCTCCTGGATGGCACGCTTGAGTAGTTTGCCCAAGCGTTTTGCTCCGGCTTTTCCAAGCCCTCTTCCACCTGGGATTTTAACAGTTTTTCCTTGTTGTTTGACTTGTGAAGAAATTTGCGTTTTTACACGTGGGTCATCCAAAATTTTAGTGTCATTATCTTCACGTTTCCAATGTTTTCCTTTAATTATAACTCCCCTTGACTGAATGTTAACTGTTTTTTTCCGACCTTTGGTGTTTCCTTCTGTAGTGCGTTTAGCCATCTCGATGGTTTATTTTCTTCGTTTCTCAAATCTGTGAGAACACCGGAATTTTTTTTTGCTACCTACTACATCATATCACAACACATAAGTCAATGGTGTCAGTCTTGTTGTCAAACAATTGCAACTTTATGAAAAAAAACAACTGTAACGGGCAATTGTTCTAGAACGTTCGGTTTCAGCGCTTGAGTTTGTTATATCGTTATTATTGTTATGAACATTTTAATGAATGTGCTGGTCATTTCATTTCCGCAAAGGTGATAAACTCCCAAGGTGAAACCAAGAAGCTCCTTTACTCGTTGTCTGCTGTTCAATAGTCGCTGTGCATAATGGGTACATTTCACATGAATGAAACGCAGACAAATTAAATGATATTGTTCAATTTAAACAAGTTAATGTTATTAAATATGGGTCAGGCAAACTTTAGTTCAGAATATCAAGTATACTAATACAGTCAAAAACTATATTGCACATTTACAAATCATTATATTACAGTTTCTGTCTTACAAAAATGTGTGTATTTTTTCTCATGTGTTTAATACAGAACCATCTTGATAAAACTCATATTAATGTTGATAACTAAGCCAAGGTTCCGATTTTAAGCAACATTGTATCATAATTACAGCAGATGCAATGATTATTTTTGAAGTGAGAAGCTCCCATAAATGTAGAAGTGAAGCTGTTTGTCAGCACCCTAGTAAGGTGTTCTGTTGGGGGTTGCTAGGGCATGCCAGCGTTGTAGGACAGATATCCGAATTTCCACAGATGATAGTTATCATGAATGAGCTCTCAATGGGCATTAAATCGCTGTATGAATCAGAGTCACAATTCATCTGAAAGATAATGACAAATAAATAGTTTGATGAGATAATAAATGTGGCAATGTTTTGCAAAAGACAATTGTATCAATTATACCATGATGTTGTTTACCTGAGCAAAGGAGTTGAGGAGCAAATGGGTCTTGGAGAAGCTTGAGAGGGAAGTGTCACCAGGATGGTGACTTAAACTTTGTTGGTATGCCTGTTTAAAAAAACAAACTTCAATACAAAGGAACCTGGTTTGAGTACCATCTGTTTTGTGGTTAACTAAAGCAAACCTGACCTGCAGTGCCATCTGGAGTGCGTTGTACTGTACCCACATTTCCTGTTGTTGTGCTGGTGTAAAAGAAAAAGCTCTTTCTCTTACTGGGTCGCCTATCACACTGAGATAGTGTGCCCACACACACTCTGCCACTGCCTGAATGGTCTCACTTTGGGAGTGAACTAAATAGAAAATTAAGATGTTATACCAAAATCAAGCCCACAAACACACTACCAATGCCTAATCCTTTAACAAACACACATACTATCCGGCAACAGGAGATGGAGGATGTCTTTGGCCATTAAAGTTCCCAAAACACCATAGTTGACAGCCCTGTAAATCAAATGACACACATAAGTTGTGTTCTCAATATACAATATAACCTGTGCTTGTGATCAACACAACCCCAAAGACACAACAGACAATGGAATTAAGATGCCCCAGTTGTATAATCAATGTATTACCTGGGATAGGTGGAATGAAATAGAGGTGGAAGAAACATGCCCATTGGAAAGACAAGCTCATTACCCAAGAGCAATGGTGCCATGGATAAACTAATGAAAGTGAGAGGGAAAACAGTTATTTAAAATAATAAAACACATATTTGATAAATTATCTTCGTCAGAGTCAATTTAAAATTCAGAACATTCTATAACCACATAAAAAAGATGAGCTATGACCACTTACATATCAGCTTCCTCAGTTTGGATGAAAAGCTTGTTGCGTCTTTTTTGCATCAGGGAGAGCAACTGGATGTAGTTAGAGAAATGGTTTTGTGCCCTGATTTCTACCTAAAAACAAAAATCTGAAATTATTCCATTTGCTTCTTCCCTGTAACGATGTTGCGGTATAGTTCTTAATTTAAATAAAACCAAACTCTACCTTTGAGTAGAGTTGATTGAGCTCTTTTTCACCAAGACTTTCTGTTTTAGTTGAAAGTCGTGGAGTCAGGGAAAGAACCTGACAGAGCAGAACTTGATTATTTATTCAATATATCAAACATATTACACATTTTTATCTGTTTTTAGGTATCATGTACATGTTTTACCTTGTTCATAACAAAATAGCGAGACGACTCATCTCTCCACTTCAGATCGGATAACTTCGACTTGAAAGATGAAAATATACGCTGGATCATTTCCTCTGCCTGGAGAAGATATATACGGCAAGTTAGTTTTATGCATTGATCCTAGTCTCTAGTGAACATTTGGCAAAAACAACATGAGAAGATCTAGAAACAATATAAGGAAAGTTCTCACCTCTCTGTGCGCCATTCTCTTATTCAGAAGGTGTGTCATTACTGTATCAAACCCTCTCTCAGTTTCCAATACGCACTGCCGCCAACGAGGAATTCTCTAGTTTTGAGATCAATTATAAAAATAGAATTATATAGAAAAAAAATGCAATTCCCAAACTGCAGAACATTTAATAGTACATTATGTGACATGCTGATGGTGGCTACTCACCTCTTCTATACTTCCTAGGGCAAGAGAGAAGTTTCTCTCGGTCTCCGCAAACCTGGAATCCAACGCCGGTATCAGAGTATGCAGCAAACTGAAGACCATGTAGGTGTGAAGAGGACCACTGACGAGGGAAAAAAAGGCCTGTTTACAAAAGTGTTTATCAGAATATTTCATATGTTTCTCACCTGGTCATTTTCAATACCTGCTACTCAATTCACGCCTGTTCAACCATTTGCCAATAATTCTGGACATTTGGACAATGTAGGGTAGGTTGTGCAGCAGGACATGGTCCTCTGGACTGACTGGGTGTGGATGAAACACACTCTGTAGACAGCCCAACCAATCAATGTTGGGGGCCTGGTTCTGTGTGTACAATGACAGACATAGGGAGTAGTCACAATAAACAGTGGCCTAGACTTTCAAGTAATTACTGTTTTGCCTTGAGGTGCTCTTCAATGTTGACTCAGGAGGGGTATGTGTACCTGGAGCTCTCCTATGGTCATGTGCTGGTACAGATGACCTTTGACCAGGCGATGAGGTAGAGGGGAGGACGCCACAGCTAATTCAGAAGACAGCGAGATGAACAGTCCCACGTGGAGACTGCTACTCCTTAAGGGAGCACCCAACAGGGACAAGTACTGGTGACATAATGCCAGGAATGGTCGCAAAATCTGTACGAGAATAGACAGATGGAGCGATTGCTATAGTGAAAAATTAAATATTATACAATCCAAATATACCATATAAGCTTAGGGCAACTATTGTTCCGACCTGAGCATTAGCTTTTGACTTCTGTGCCTTGCTGTTCCATTCTAACGGAATGTGAAACTCAGGCTGATCAATCTGACAAAAGAGAATGCTGACTTTATTACTGCTCAGACAGTATGCTTGAAAACACTTTACATTATATTGAATATGACAAAGCTCTCGTTTGCCCTCGTATGCACACTCGCCTGTATATATTTTCTTGTCGTGCCACGTGCAATGTCATTTGGGTCCTTTCCCACGTATAGGTTGAAGAAAGGAAAGGTGGCATAGTTCCTCATCAGCAGAGCCAAGGTCGCATTAAAATCAGTCTTATTCCATGTGCCAAACACTGCCCAGCCACCCAGCTATGGAGGGAGATAAAAAAGAAAAGAAGGGATGGAAATGTAAACTCTCGTTCTCTGATTCATCACCAGCACAAGGTCCAAGCAGGTCCAGCGATGTGACTACTTTCTGGATGAGTCTGAGGAAGGGCTCTGCCCCTGCCGTCTCTATGGCATCGTTGTCCATACAGGACTGGTAGAAGCCTTGGGCCTTCTGCACTGCTGAATCAGCAGGGCCCGCCTCTTCTGTGGACTCTGATTTGGGGGGTTAACAGAACAAGGTTTGATAAAAGCGATGCTATGAGCACAAAACACACAAAACCGTTTGTGTGTTGTTTCAATGTGTGTACCTAAAATCTCTCTTAGAGAATGTAGTAATGCCGTCTGTCTGTCCACTGAGAAGCCTTTACTTAGACTTTGGTTGGCTTTCATGTTTTTCTCTTTAATTTCTCTCTCCCTGTTCTCAACCACTGCTGCTCTCTTTCTGTGAGTCTCTGGATGCTGGTGGACTCCGCCTTCCTGTGCCCATGCGTTGGCGTGTGAGCGTCCCTCCGGTCGACAAGTGGACAGAAAGTAGTCACAAGGATGTGTGAAAGGATCACCAGACATAGAGAGATGCACTGCCGCCCTTTGACATGCATGTGAGAGACATGGCAAAACTGAAGAAAGGGAAGAGGGAAATGGGTCGTGTTTGGGGTTGTTTCAGTTTATTATTATATAGGTGTTTGTGTGTGTGTGTGTGTGTGTGTGTGTGTGTGTGTGTGTACACTTTGCTGTACCTTTGTCAAGCTGTTTGCCCCCCATGCTTTCTGATGGCTGTTGGTAATAGTAGGCCAGGCCAAGCACAGAAGCTAAGAAGGAGGATCCCAGGAGGAGGAGAAGGACTCTTCGATGGTCCGACAAAGCACAAGGCCTCACGCCCTCTGGAGGATGCTGTTGGTCCCCTGACTCTGGCTGAGGCTGGGCCTCGCCTTGGGACTGCAGCAGGGTTTGGGGGTTGAAATGCGGCTGAGTCTGGGGTTCAGTCTGTAAGTGATGAAGTGGCTGGTGTGGAGGTCCTGGTTGGGACACAATCGGGGGCATAGAAGGTGGTTGATGCTGAGGCTGTGAGTGAAGCCGAAGCTTCGAGGAACCCTTTTGTAGAGGCGCAGTCTGGAACTGAGTAAGGGACTGAGACTGCACAGAGAAACCATAAACAGGTCCGTCTCCTCCTGTTTGCTCAATGCTTGGATCCTATCAAAGTGAGCACATCATTAATTAGCAATTTAATAGCTGTCTACCCAGGTACCTGTAAACACATTTAATACATGCATATTTTGACAGCCATTTATCACCGATTTTTAGTAAAAAATTTATGCAACATATGAATTCAACAACTTGAACAACATGATTACTCAATTTGCAATGTAAAATGTACACCCATGACATGAATGTGTTTATTTAGAGAGGGTGGATTTGAATATTACAGAATTATTTCCAGCCAATACTTTATGACTCAATGCTTTGACACAGCAACAACCTAGATTCTACCTCATGACAACAAAAGTGAGATTTTTTTTACTTAAAAACAACATTTCCATCTACAATTTATGAATTCCGAAATAGATCCCACCTCAGGCTTTATGTTCTTGCTGGTCATATTCTTTGTTGTTATTTCTTGCTCTCTACTTCTATCGCATGCTGCATCCTCTGATGTTCTCCTTTCGCTTTTTTTGTTCTTACTCCCATGTATAGCCTACATGCCTCTCTATATAACCAACCCCCCCGCCAGCCCCCTCACCCGTCAGTTAGCCATCACCCCAGCTCTATCTCTTTTAATCACTCCTCCACTCCTGACATTCTGATAAGCATAAGTGGCCAATAAGGTCTTTCTCTTCAACTCAAACCCTACATACATTGCGCTGGCCAAACAAAAATGTCTCTTACACACTTGAAATGTGTATATAAAGTTATGTGTAAAGATCATTCACTTAAGATTCCAAACGGTTATGAAAATATCAAGTGTCTTGGGAACCTACAGTTTAAAGTTAAACCGTTGCTCAACTGTGATATGTGAACGAAGAAAAAGCACTCCCTCCCTACGAACGTATACACCAAGCCGGCCGCCGTCACTATCGGCGCAGCACAGGGCTGCTATGGAGTGATAGAGGGGGAGGACGAGTTGGAGGTCATCAGGCAGGGCAACACGTCACTGAGGGGCTGGCGATGACATGCTTTAAAGCTGTCAAAGGGAAAGTGGTGGAAAGAAAAACGCTTGCCAAGACAGTTGCTGCTCTTTCGTCGTTAGCCCTAGACGTCATTACATTTTGTGGTACAATATAAGGCTAGTAAAGAAATTTCCATTGTATGAAATAAAATAAATTGACTAGATAGAAAATTTGCAGTTGATTTTATTAATTTTTTTTTGGAGTACAGTAAAATTATAACAAGTTACAGGTAAATAATGATGGCATGTCTGCAACCGTAAACAAATGTAATAGAGGGATTCATAAAAAAAGAACTCATATAATGAAACAAGGCAATATTTATAGAGACAGGACAATTCATCTTTTAAATAAATGATGCTTTGAGGGCATCATTAGCATCAAGGTCTTAAAGATCTGTGATGATCAAGGTATGGTCACAAAGATGGACTAAATTGTGCAAAATTAAAGCAAGATCTAATACTACAGCTAACACTAATATCAACACCACAACTGCCATGCATGTTGAGCCACACATCTTTTGGCTGTATGATCTGTTGCTGTTAAGCCATTTGATCTGCTGAGACGCTGGGCCTTGGTCCCTCACATTCATGATTCACTTGACTAGTTTACATTTTTCTGGGCTTGAGTTAACAAACCATACTAGACTGGGTACAATGGAATACTAAGGCAGTAAAGGTCCCTCGTTGGGGCTTGAAAGCAACAATGGTCTTAATCAATGGAATACATTAGAGCAATATTACAAACAGAGTAACATAGATTATTACCAATATCAACAAACTAAAATAACTAATCAATCAAAGGAAAGAAATAGTGGTATTCATTTGACTAATACGAGTGAATAACACACACACACACCAAAATAAAAAAGTGAATAAAAAAAATGGAATTGCCACAAAACAAAAGGCAGTGATTCAAAAAGTGTGCAGAGTGTTTGTGGCTGCTGCCTGGACTTTGGAGTGTTACCAACGCCTTTGCAGTGTCTTTTACCACCACATGCTATAGTCAATGACCTGTACTCTGCTGCAGAGATCTAAGCTAGTCCGGCTTTTATACGGGCATTTCTGCTTTGGTAAATATACAGCTATAATACTAAATACCAAGGTCCACATAGCCCTGGAACTGCTAAAATACTAAGCATCTTCGGAGTAGGGTGTATCGTTACGTTAGGGTACGCTTACAGATTCATGCTTCAGCATATCTCTTTAGTGTTTAAGCTTGAAATCTCATACATTTATTGAACAAGACTGAGGCATTAGTCTTCCAATGGCATTGTGCAATGATAATACCATAGGTCCTTTTCAAAGCCATGCGGTTGGCTTGTTAACCCAAGTAACATGATGAGATCATTGGAATGAAATCTGTGCTTAGTACAAATCTAATATTTTGTTCGTATTAGGCTGCATCCAAAATGATTTGTTGAACTCCACACAGCTGTTTTGCTTCAGACTTGCCTCACTAGAGAAAAATGGTTGATGTGACCATATCCTCCTTTCCTTGTATGCATGATCAAAATGGAGAAAGCAACCAACAGCAATTTGTTAACAAAACATGCGTGGAAGGCAAAAAATACTCACACCCTAAACAGCGCAATAACAAAAGCAACATTCACTGTTTTTTGTACTCAGGGTTTAGCCCTATAAGAACTACATTTCCACACTGACAGCACAGCTCTGTAAGCAGATTGTCTACTGGGATATGTAGTTCAGCAGAAAAACATTGTACATTAAGATAAGAAACATGTATACTTGCAGGCACTACAACTCTCAAAGGGCTTTAGGTAATGTACCACCAGCTCACCAAATAAAGTTTAAATCCTGTTTAAAAAATCATTATTCACGGCCAACAACTCCTCACATTAAAACACAGCATGTTTCACAGACCCGCAAGCTATCGGGTCAGTTACGAAAGCAGATGACGGGCATTAAGAAAGGCCTTCTCAAACGGTTGGTACTGTTTCTATTAGAAAAGCTCTGCTTGTGCAAGTCGTGCCGGGAACATTAGCGTAAACATAGAGGGGCCATGACGTCATTCTCTGGCAACCATAGAAGGCTCGTAGCAGGAGAGAGGAAAGGCGACATGAGGCAAGAGAGAGGGAGTCAACCTCAGTGCAGTACATTACCTCTGCAAAGAAGGGAGCAGGAGAAGATCCGAAAGGAGAAGAAGAGGACACGTGACACAACATCTGCATGCCAAGCTAACAAATTCCTTGAATACAAACAGCCATTCACACTGGGGCAGATGCAATGGAAAGCTCTGGTGAGTACACATTACGACAGCTGGGTGAATCCTGTGCTTCTGATTTGGTTCATAGTTTGGTTGGGGAGATCATTCCTCCGTTGATCAATGCATTGCCTGCTTGGCCCGCTGGGTGTGGCACTTCATGCAAAGGATCTTGCCATCCAATGGATAGCAGCCGTCTGCGTCCGCCTCTATGGACAGGGGGCGGGAACAATCCTTTGGCGAAGAACACAGAGGGGTTACCAAATGGATACGTCTGTCCGATCCGTGATGGTACGCTGAATGGGCTCAGGCGTGTCTCGACATCAAGCGAGCGGTGTATGTGAGCGACTCACCTCGCAGCGGTAACACTTGAGGTGGAAGTTCTTTTCCAGGGCCACCACTCTGACGGTCTCCTCACAGCCCGGGGCGGGGATGATGGGCTCGTTACAGCTCACACACAGAGGAGAGAAACGCCTTGGAGAGGAAGAGGGAAAAACGAACGTGGCGGGACAATCTGAACCTTGAGTTCATTGCTTTGCACTGTAAGTGTACTAGTCACACACACACACACACACACACACACACACACCTGTGGTAGTCCTGGACGCAGTAGGGGTGGTTGTCGTCATCGGTGATGAAGGGCGCCCCCTCCAGGCTGCAGGCGCAGGTGCTGCAGCGGAAACAGTGGGAGTGGAAACACTGGCCCACCGCCTTCAGCACGCGGTCGGTGATCCTTTCCCCACACCGGGAACACACCGCCAGGGAGCTCTGTTGGCAAGGCCGTTCAAACGGGTGGGTCAGCTCGTGAAAGGAAACGTCGCCGTAGGCTGGCCGCACGCATGTGTGAGACGGGAGAGCGGGTGCGCCGACCACTCACGGTATAGCAGTCCTCGCACTGTGGCGCGCCGTCCCGGTCGTAGAACTGCATGCCCTGCAGGGGGCGGTGGCACATCAAGCAGCAGAAGCAGTCGGAGTGGAAGAGTTTGTCCATGGCTCTGACGGCCGGCTGGGTCCGGGACAAGGCCTCGCCGCACTTCCCACAGATCTCTGCAACCGAGACGCAAAACAAGGGCTCATCGCTAAAGACACACACCTTATTAATGACTAGGAATGTACCCCATTAATCACAGCGGACCCACATGAATAGCACGGAGGGAGGGAGGGTTTGTTATCCTATCAGGGTTGTGAAATGTAATTAAGATGAGAGTTTTAACAAGGGCTGCCCATGCTGTGCGATAATAGAATATTAAAACGTTCAATGGGGCATGCGGTGGTGACCTACCATGCAGCTGTGGGAGTTGGAACAGACAGGCAGTAGTACTCTGTGTGTGTGTGTGTGTGTGCCTGTACCTGTTGGTGGCGAGGTGATGACGGGTGCGTGTGTATCCATGTCTTTGATGAAGTCTTGAGTCATCCTCTCCAGCTCCTCTACCTCCCTCATACTGAGCGGCACTCCTCCCCCTGGGATACACACACCGCCTGACGAAGAGGGCTGACACACACACACACACACACACACACACACACACACACACACACACGATAAGTGACTGTTTGTACAGTTATGGCAAGCTATTCTTGATGGTAAATAAAGTATGTTTACATTCACTTAAACACACATTGAAAGTCCTCTTGATATCCTTGTTGACCCATTTTAAACACTTTTTTAGATGTGTTTCATTGACTAACAGCACCCCCTTTCTTATCTAAATTACTGATACAGGTCCTCCCACATTAGAGACAAATCCAAACTGTTGCATCCAAACTCACTGCTGATGAGGGCACGGGTTTCTTGGGTTGGCTGAAGGAGGAGGGCGGTGACGTCATTGTCTTAGGCTGAGGAGGAGCCACAGGAGCCTGAGGCGGTGGGTTCACATTCTGACGATTGCCAATGGGAGAGCTCTTGATGTGATTAAAGGCTGGGCCAGGCCCTGTGTTGGCAGGTGGGGCAGGAGGAGGTGGAGGGGGGAAGGTGCTGACTGGGGCTGGGTCTGATGTCTGGGATGGAGCAGGGGCTTGGCTTGGGGAAGGCTTAACACTAGTTTGGTTGTGGTTGAACTTCGGCGCCATAGAGGGTGCAGAGGAGGGTGCACGGATAGCAAAACCTGCACCAGACTGACTCACGGGGGAGGGGCTGCTCTTTGGGGCCATAACTGGAGCCTTGGATACTTGCTGTGCAGCAGGGGCGGGTGCTTGTGCAGAAGCAGAAACGTGATTGGCTTGTCGGTTTGTCCTTGCTTTGAGCTCCTCGGCCCAAGGGGCTGGAGGTGGGCGGTCCCCCATCTCTGGAGGCGGGAGGAAGGAGAGGCTGGGCTTAGGAGCAGTAGGGGGCGGAGCCACCATCTTAGGGGCTGGTGCCACGTACTGGCTGGGTAACTGTGGAAACAACATAAACAACAACAGCAACAGGTCAACGACAGTCTTTTTCATCACCCCCAATTTCAACAAATGCAGATGGGACCGATTCAGTCTACGCTGCTGCAGTGCACAAAGCTTTCATTTTTCTGTATATACTCATACTTCAAGCCACAACTCCATTCCAGGCTAGCACTGTTCCACATTCCAGTTAACTGTTGTGAATAATCTTTAGAGACCAAGACAATACAACCTAAACTAAACAAAAAATAACTTAGAGTTTAAGCTAACAAGCCTTTCTAATATTTGCTTTTGTGACATTGGTCCACGAGTAGCCTGCTCCGATCCAGTTCCTCTCTGCCGAATAAAAACACATTCCATTAATGGGCCTTTCAACATACCCCTGGCAGCATACCTTGGCCCCAACACCCACACCCACACGCCTGATTCAGATCGGCATGCATAACTCGCTCTCTGCGCATCTCTCTCTCTCGCTCTCTCTCTCTCTCTCTCCCTGTGTGTGTGTGTGTGTGTGTGTGTGTGTGTGTGTGAATCATTCCCTTTGTGTCCTCTTTGTCTACCTCCCTTCCTCTTCTCCCTGTCTGCCTTCTGTATCTACTGCGCTCAACCTTGACAGACAGGAAAGCACCCAAGTTGGCATCATGCCAAACTACTGACCTGTCACTCTCTCTTCTTTCCCTCACTTACTCATCCGCTTTCCCTCCATAGTAGACGGGCAAGTCCGTTTGTATTAGGCCCCTTATGAATCAATGTCTGCTCTCCCTCCCCTTATCGCACTGCGGACTCTCCCTGCATTTCAACCCGTCTCTGCTGCACTCGCTCCTAATGTGTTCACGCCTCTTTCACCTTGGGGTTGAAGGGTCCTCGAGTCTCCATCTCAGACAGCAGGTCAGTGAGGGAGTCCAGCTGCTGGTCAAAACTGCTCTGTTTTTCAATGAGACTCTGAGGGACAAGACAAACAGACCGTTTCGCAAAGGCACTGCCTCACCACAGCAGCAGGGACAAGCCTGCTCTTTTCATGGGGAACATGTGATTATGATACAAGAGAGATGACGAGTGAGTAAATGGACGCCTGCAGCGAAGATAACGACACCCACCGTGATATAAAACAGAACAGAGGGAAACACCGTCAGGCTTTGGAGGAGGAGGGAATCCCTCCCGGCGGACTCACCTGTGAGTTCCCGACGGCTCCGGACACAGATGAACCAGAGACTGGGGGGGGTGGAGGGGGCGAGGGAGGAGGAGGCAAAGGAGAGGTATGACAGGCAACCTCCTCAGGCGGGGCTGGAAGGGGAAGGTCATCCACTACTGGAGGAGGGGCAGGGAAGGCAGGAGGGGGGGCGTCAGGGGTTGTGGTTTGACATTCGGGAGGAGGGGCTGGCAACTCGGCATCATCCAATGGAGGAGGAGGGGGCGGGAAGTCTGACAAAAACGTCAAAAGTTGATTGGTTATGAGATATGACAATGCTTTTCGTTTTTATTTGAGACATACGATTCATCTCTTCCTGGTTTGGTCACTGACTTCATGGGTCAGATAAAAAGTAAATAAAATAAAATAAAATTAAAAAAAACAAAAAACACCAGGCTCTAATCTAGAACATGGGGCTTCAGTTTCATCCTGACATCACAGCCGAAATGTATCCAGTCAATCACATCAAAGTCACAGCCAACATGAATCATAACCACATGGACTATAGTAGTCAGAAAAACCTGATTGACCTTCAGGTTGACTGGCAACCTGAAAGTCTGTCTAATTCAATAATGATCAATGAAAAAAAACTGGTCTCTATTTATTTATCCATTCAGTTCCCTGAGCGACATGCATTGGAAGATTTAGGATTTAAAGGTTCATATGCAGGATATGTTGCTTATAAGTTGAAGGCATTGATGGAGCTTACCTTCTAAGAGCTTGGGTGGAGGAGGAGGCATCTCCCCAACTCGACCAATCACAGCAGTGCTGGCGGGTGTGGGAGAGGGAGCAGAGGGAGGGGTCGTGCTTTTGGGGCGTGGCGGTGCCACAGAGGCAAACTTCTTTGGCTGGTTGTAGAAGGAGGGTGCGGTGACTTTGAGGTTGATGGAGGATGTCACCATGAAAGGCTTACTGCTGCTGGAGTCGTCCATCTTGTCTCTCTAGCCGAGGAAGAAGAAGAAAGACACCTTTGGTTACTTAGACATTGAGGATAGAATTTTTCCCTCTCTTTGCAGAGCTGAGACACAGCACAATCCCCATCAGTATGCTCTCAATATACACACCATGGAGGGCAGTGCAGTTTTTAAAAATAATTCAAAACTTAATTTGGAATGTTTTTTTGTTTTGTTTTGTTGTTTTGCTAACTAACTTAGCTTAATGTATGGGTTGGCACAATAACTGTATTGGGGTTGTCACCCTGGTCCTGTCACATGCTTTGTCGATGTGCTAACAAGAGTATCTCATACCCAAAGTGTGTTTAACAAATATGTTAATGGTTAGAATCAATTTGTCGTACAGCAATAACTGTAAATTAACGTTGGCCTAAGTTCAGAAAGGCTAATGCACATCACACACTCAAAACAAACCGCAATGACACGTCGTTGGGAATCAAAAGCCGGATGGACTGAATGGAAGTCTCCCAGGGCTATGTTAAAGAGCAGTGAGTCATTAAGTTACAGAGTGGAGGCGCGTGGTGAACTGTAGGTGATTTGGCTTAAAGGAGATAGAGACGAAGTTCAAGTGAGAAATCTGCGAGAAGCCATTTTAGCATTTTTCTGTGATGTACGTCAAGGAGGCGCCACACTGCAGCAGGAGGCGAGCTCAAATATTTACCCTGCGTACATGTCTGAGGTTCAAACTGATGGTTCAAAGTGTTTACGTTACCGAGGCGTCTAACTCAGTTTCTTCACAACTCGAAGGCCACTGACCTTTTCGAGCGACCTCCAATCAAACACAGACGTCTCTTTCTTCTTTTCCCACTCACTTCTCCGGTGCTTCAATAGAAAAGGCACGGCACTCAGGCTCCGAACTTGTGAGCACGTCACAATGGTTGCAAAATGGTGGGCCAGCGAGGCCCCCAGGCAGCCGCTCAGCAGCAGTGGCTGAAGAATAGGAATGGTAGGGCCTAATCACCAGAGGGTTATCCACTTGTTTGGGAATGCTGAGATCCGAAGGGATTTAGTTTTTCTGCTGATAAGAGATAACACAGATTTATAGGCCACATAACTTTTTCTGGGTTGTTTACTTAAAATGTAAGTCCGTGCTGCAACAGCAATCTATTTTTGCCATTCGAGCAGCCACCCAGCATAGCTTGAGAGTAGGCACCAGAAATAAGGACACGTTTGAAGAGACTTTGCATTGCCTTGCTACTTTGTGACTGAGATTCACAGGAAGCCATGACTACACATGTCCTGACAAGATCAAGACATAAGAGGAAGGTGATGGTATGCGTGAACTGAAAGAAGAACCTGAGCCTCTCTGAAGAAACGGGAATCAGAAAGTAGCCGTGTTGCCTTTCTCTAGTACTTCATTTATGAGATAGTTAAATAAAAACAAAGAGATGGCACCATGTACAATCCCTTGGAGGGTTATCCAAGACAGGGATGCTCTCAGGTGTGCACTTGGCTAACACTTTGAAAATGCTCCTAACCAAACCCATGAACTGTACAATCTCCTATTTATCAAGTGATCCTGAATAATGCAGAAAAGTGCAAGGATGAAATATTAAAGAGGAAGATGGTGAGGCTCCAACGGAGCCAGTCTGGTGGTCCACCCACTGCACTGGAGGCCCAGACTGAGTGGGCCTTGGCACAACGACAACAAAACACAACATCAAAACAACCACAGCAGCACGCAGAGAACACACTTCTTCTGTGGTACACACTTCCCCTAATCCCCACGCAGGGTCATCGTCGGAGTGCACTATGAATAATCTGACAAAAAGGAACCTGTTGGTCTGGATCGGTGAGGCCGATGGTTAAACCTGACTATTTGATAGCGGCTAGAACTATTAAACAAAGTACAAAAATTATTAAGGGTGGCCTACGCAAAAAAACAGACAAATTAAACACAATTTCCAATGTGAGAGAAACTAGGCCACTCTGTGTTAATGATAATATGTGCTTTGGCTAAGATTAATTGTAGTCCATCGCCAAGAATGAATTTAATATGGTGAGGTCAGCGCCGACGCCAGCAGTCAGTCCCCCTTCAGAATCCAATGAAATTTGATCCCAGAGATGGGACCCTCAGCCGAAGAGAGAACCTTTGGCAGGGCAGTTCAATGACATCACCTAGGAGGACTTTTTCCTTTCATCAATCTATCGCTGACCTTGCCGTCCACTTCATTCTCCCTTACGATATCTTACTCCATACTCTTATCTGAAGTAGGAGGCTGGTATGAACAAGGGGAAAGGGATTTCACTTATTACCTACAAGTTTGTAGCAAAGGATAAACATCTGGGCTACCCTTGTTGTTTAGATCTTACTCCTTCTAAAACCTTTTCCGACTCCCAGTGACTTTCATGTGTTGAAATTACATGGGGTTTACCCTTTATCACTTCTGCTTCTAAGTGGAGGACAACATCATGTGTGTAGGGCAAGGCCTTAACATAAACCCTACACGGTCAACAGTAAGTCACAGCTTATTAACAAGCAGATGTTATGAATTCCGCATGATGAGACATCCTGTGTAAAAACTGGCTTGGTTATTAGAAAAACCTCAGAAAGGTCATAGACCTAATCTATAAAGAAAACAGCAATCACAAACTATGAAAAATGAAATGAAATGAAAATCCACCTCACCCTTCAACAAAATATGCAGCACCAGGCAAGTTCTGTTCCACCCTGTCACAACTAAAGCGTCAGTTTGGTCTGGAGGTGTTTGCTGACAGATTCAAACAAACATTCATGTTCTCACTTTTTTTGACAGATGGTACAGAAGATGACCCATGCAGGAGAATTTCCATTTGCATTTGAAGTGATCAGACTTATAGTTTGCCTTCAAACAAAGCCAGGCCTTGCACAGACCAACCAGAGAAACCGAGAGTTAAGCTCTTTTCTGTCCAACAAATTATTTATTCTTGGGCAAACAAAGATGTTATTTAAGCTTAGGATTAGGATTTAGATCTGCCAAACGTGTCTTTTTAGCAAGCTTTAACTTTACTAAATAAAACATTCTTTGCGCATACTAGGCTTGAAAGTGACAGTGACTCCATGTTTTAGGCCGGACATTCATTTAGAGCAGCCTTTTAGCCATCCAATATAGTCTTACTGGGCTATTGTTTAATAAGACCCATTGTTTAGAGGCTAATTAAACGCCCACTTTCTAGAAACATGCAGTTTGTCTGGGCAACGGTTACTCATGCAGGGACCAAAAAAAACGTAATGCAGTCTGGACTTACAGGTCACCAAGCATTTTGTGGGCTTCCCCAAATCAACTAGGGCTACATGGAAGTAAATTGTTTTTTTGGGGGGGTATGTTAAATGTGTGCATGGCAAAGAATAGAAAGAGATGGAAGTACACAAACAGCAGTTATTTTGTTGTAAAAAAAAAAAAAAATACACATAACATAAAATTCAAAAACTAATCTTAACTAGTAAACCTACCAGTAATCAACTCTGCACTTAAAAATAAAGTTATGAATGTGTGAATATACACTAAAGTACATAACCAGTATACACCCTTTCTTTTTTATTAGGGCGACACCCAAATCTAAAGACTAAAGGCAAACCTTACAAAATGTCTAAGAGGTTTTAGTGGTCAAAGCACAGTTTATTATTATTACATTGCTTAAAGAACTCACTCATATTCTGCACATGACATACCAGCTGAGATTGGAAGAGCCCAACAGTGCAAAACAAAGCCTTGATGTCTGGATGGTGAACTTTTTACAGGCAAGGCTGCCAAGAGGTAGTAAAGACATTTTAGCGTCTATGGGTTTTTTGAAAAGCGCTTTAATACATATAATGTATTATTAAAATACTTAAGCTTTTAAGGTCAAATCCTACATGTGCCTATTCTGTCTATGGTAATGGTTAATATAATTTGATCCGTTTCTCTATATAATCCTGTCAGTGGGAGTTACTTAAATCAACAAATAAGTAGACCAATTATACAATTGCTGAAATATATGAAATTGCAGTGGTACCCCTTCCGCGTCTGGAGATAGAATTTATTAAATTTGCCACAATGATAGCTAGCTAGCTACACCCCATATGGTGCACTTGTGGTCAGGTGTGACAAATGTTGACTTAGCGTTACGTGCTAACTACCGTAAGATAATGTAAAATCCCTACATTTGACTTGGCATGGTTGTCAACGCGGTAGTTTAGGATTCAAAACCGTTTAGCTAGCATTGAGCCAGGATGAAAAGCTTCCCATAGAATTAGCTAAACATTACAAATAATTGAAGTCCTAGTAAACAATGTTTTAAAACTATATAGATCGAGGACGCAAGTGATGATGCCACCACTCACTAATCAACTACACCACACAACATTATTTCTTACTCTAGTCAGCGGCTAGATAGGAGGATAAGGGGACCTACTCGTTTGCTAGCGTAGTTACCTCCTCGAACTATGGCAGTGCCCCGTTAGAAAACGGTACGTCCAAGCCTTGATCCTGTCAATGTCTTCCTCTTAACCAGTTTATCCACTCAACTACAATAAGGCTGTCATTGAGTTTAAGGAATACATTCGCTAAGTTTCTAAAAAAACGCCTTTCCCTGGTTAGCCAATCAATTTTGGAGCTGTACTTCCTGTTAACGCTTCCGCATTTATTTCACAGTCGTGACGAACTGAGTGAGTTCGTATCAATTTATCTGGTTGTGTAAACGTGTTACTTTAACTGTACTAAACGGACGGTTCTATTAAACATAAAGCGGAACACCACCCCAGGAGATGAGCCGTGATCATGCATGCTTTCTTTTCTTTCTTTCTTTTTCTTTTTTTTTTTGAACTTTTTTCTTCTAAAGCACACTGTTACATGCAACAGCTTGGTTTCTAGACAGAATGCACCAGACAGATAGAGAATTGTGCTTTTTATTGGACCTTTATATAACCTTGTTGTATGTCATACGCAAGAGTAAAGGACCATAAAACACACATTTTGGTTCTTGATTTAAAAAAAAAAACCTACCTTGCTTTCCTCCTTTGTGAGTAATTGTCTTATTGTCAGTCTATCTTTGTTCTCGGCTTGTATTCCTATGCGATGTGTGTATCCCTATTTTGTTAACTTCTCTGTCTCTCTCCCCTTCTCAGTTCCCCTACAGCTGTTAGACCCTCCCCCCCTTTCTTGCTCTCTCTCGCTCTCTCTCTGGAAAAGGAATGACACCATCCCTCCAAACAAGTTATTTCTCGTTTGACTTTCGCGCAGCAAGATGTGAATATTACAATTGTACACACCCTCGTCTCTTTCTTTCTCTCTCTCTATTTCTCTTCCCATCTGTCTTTTTTTCTATATCTCCCCACCACCCAATATGTGTGTGTAGTGTCTTGGCTACCCCCTTTTCTTTCTCTGTCTCATTCCCTGCTGGATTCTTACAACATTCTTCATCCAATGACATCAACCCTGCTGCCTTTCCTTGTAAGGTCAGAGCGAAGAGAGAGTGAGTGTGAGAGAGAGAGCGGGACACAGAAAGAGAGAGAGAGAGAGAGAGAGAGAGAGATAACAGGTCTTGATTAGATACAGAAACTATAGTAGGGGGTTATGGGAGAGAAACTGGTTGCGACAGTGGAATATACAAAAAAAATCTTGATCACAGGGAACTGTTTTATTTTATATTCTAAAAAATAAGGTTTTAATCAGACATCGTTATTTACGGCAATTGAAATGCAACACGGACAACAGTCATACATTATAGCTGAAATACCCATAGACTTGTTTCTGATCAGGCAGGTGAAGCTGTTTATTCGTGTGCTATTGGAGGTGGTGATTATGAAACCAAATAAGGTGTGATTCACTCAGTTTTGGTCGTTCCTTCTTTCATGAAGGAAATGATGGTACTCTACCCCTGACTTAGAGGTTGACGCCTCCCATCCTGCACAACTGCCGTCTCTGTCACTACTTCCCCTCTGTACACACACACACAACCACTAACCACACCCAACTAGGATTGTGTTGCACTTTAAGTGTGATAAACCATATCCATTCGCAGGTGTGTTTAACACATTTCATATGTCTGAGCAAATACACCTCGATAGATAAGTAGCAAGGCAGCACTCATAAATCAACATACAATATTTGTATTGGTATTGAAATATTCAGTCATAGCCATTATACAGCTGTGTTCTACGTGATGACTTGAGATGTAATGTGCTGCTTAAGCTTGTCACCATGTAATTCTTTTGGAAACCAACAGTTGTGGCCGGGGTCACTGATTACCTATTGTTCCTCTCGGAATGTTTCCAGGCACTCCCGACTTACATGGGGAAAAGAATGTTGGATTTCCACACAGAGCGATATCCACAGATCTACCAGTGCTATGGAGACAAAAGGTGCGCCTTCATTTGAGAGGTCAGTACAAAGTTGGTCAGTACCCAGAAATGCACGACAATAGATTGTTAAACTCACTGTTCCTTGACTACTGACGAAGGAAGAATTTAAATAGGTGGTTGAAACCAACATTCGTGACCTCACCCTGTTAAGCAGGAATGTGGAAAACTGGACTTTGAAACTGGCAGTATGAGGACAGCCCAGGGGTCCATCGGGCTGTCTGAAGGTGAGGCTAAAAAATAACAGGAGGCCGTCAAAATCAGTGCCAGACAGGCTGGAATGTTGCCAAACCCCGGAATGAACAGTTGCTCCCTCCACCTCCCTCTTTTTTTTTGCCCACACTCTCTCTTCACTATTTCCTCCCAGCCGTCCATTCCTCAGCCTCTTGGCCCTACCTACTCTCCCTCCCCTTTTCCTCCCTCTGCTCCCTTTCCACCTCCCAGTGCCCGAGTGAGTCATTACCTGTTCATATCCCACTGAAGAGTTCACATCCTCCCCCCTGCTTTGCATCCCAGCCCATCCCCGGCTGCAGAATGGGCCACAAGCTACATCTCCCTCGCTCTTATTCTCTAAGGTTTTTTAACGAGGCTATGGATGCTATTCTTAATTCAACACACTCCATCACGGACTTGCATATGACACATGCTGCACTGTCTGTAGTGACTATAGCAGCTCTGTCGGGAGTCAAATAAATATAGATTCATGTTCACCTTCGTAAACGCACAATACGCTCCTTATAGATGGAAATGAACAGTGCGAGTGGTGCTGGGGACCTTATGATGGGGTCATATAGACTGGTGGGCGATGGTGTTTTGTTGTGAATTCATCCAGTGTAGTTCTCAAACAGATGTCTCCAGAGACTACAAACAGGTGCATAGTTTAAGGATTTCTCTCCACTTGAAGACTCCCTCTTATTGCCAGCTGGTTTGCTCAATGCTTTTTTCTGTGTTCAGCTGTAGTTCCAAGTTTCTCCAGAAGGGGTCAGTACTGCGTGCTTTCCACAGGAGCCTCTTTGACTCCGTGACTGCCTTAAAGTGGCACATTTAGGCACAGAGAGATGACAAGAGGTATGCAGGTAAATTGGACATTGTCAGGCCACTAACAAAAATTACCAAAAATAAAATTGTTGAATGGAAATATAGGCCATATATTTAAAGAGAGGGTAGGACTGGGGCAGAGCAGCAGTGGGGAGAATGTTAGCAGTAAGCATTGTGGTGTGTCTAGACGAAGCTGGAAAGAGAGGAAATGTGGGGTAGATGAAAGGAAGAGAGACATGTAAATAATTTAAAAGCTCTAGGAACTCCTGGTCCTCAAGATGTACCTTGTAATACACTGGAACGGAAGCACGCACACACACACACACACACACACACAGACACACACACATACACACACACACACGCACAAACACACATACACACACACACACACACACCCAGATGAACACATTCCGGGGTGTGAGCTCGGTTAGTATTTATAGAGGCAGTGTTGCAGACTATTGCAGCCTGAATATCTCACCTCTTACCTGCTCAAACGAGGTGTGAACAGTCACACACACACACAAGCACGCAAGCACACACACACACACACACACACACACACACACACACACACACACACACACACACTACCGTTAATCGACGCGGTGAGCGTACCTTTCCCCTCCCCACGTTTGAATCAAAGCGACGTAGGGTCAGGTGAACGCTCCGAAACGATTCCCAAAATAGATCATCCAGAGAGGTCTGGAAGGACCTCATCCAGTTAAAAACATGGGGGAAGAGGGACAGCCCCTGATCGGCACCATGTTCATCCCCGGAAACAGTGGCCTCTGTCAGCCTTTAACCGAGCGCCCTCCACCTCCGGGTGTTTTCTTTAGAGCCAGACAGTACGGTGAAAAGATTCCAAGCAAGTCCTTAAAGCGTAAAGTAAGTAGAATATATATATCTATATATGTTGTCATGGTTTGATTTTTTTTATCAATGTTTAAAATACAAAGTGAGGGCAAAGCAAATCTGTATCGTATCAACGTTAGGTGTGACCGCCCGTCACCTTCAGAACGCCGTCGTCCATCGAAGGCACGCTACGTTACTGTGCGTGTTTGGGTGTGGCGCCACGGGGAGTGACTGTTCTGTTTTTCGGGGGGGGCGTGCCCCCGCCGCTCCGTCCCTGAGGCGTCTGTTGTGGGCGGAACCCGATGTCAACCAGGCCGTGTTACGTCATATACGGTCCCCACTGCCCCCCCCTCCCCCCGACCCTAACCAGGAAACAGTTCCCCCAGGCATATTTATTGAGGTAGGCGTGAGGTATCGTGTGTCTCTCTTTGTGTGTGTTTGTGTTTGTGTGTGGATGTGTGTGTGTGTGTGTGTGTGTGTGTGTGTGTGTGTGTGTGTGTGTGTGTGTGTCTGTGTGTGTTTTGCCGTGACTTGCGTGCCTCTCAATCTGTCTTTCATTTACGAGTTGTACACACACTCGCGGTCGGGTCTAAAGGTTATGGGAATAAGTGCTTGGCTGAAAGCCTTGGCGAAAGAAGAAAAAGAGAGGGGGAGAGGGACAGAGGGCAAAGCCAGCCAGCAAGGAGAGAGAGAGACACTAACAAACAGCCAGCGAGAAGGAGAGAGAGAGAGACACACAAACAGCCAGCGAGAAGGAGAGAGAGAGACACACAAACAGCCAGCAAGGAGAGACACACAACCAGCCAGCGAGAAGGAGAGACACACAACCAGCCAGCGAGAAGGAGAGAGAGACACACACAAACAGCCAGCGAGAAAGAGAGAGAGAGACACTCACAAACAGTCAGCGAGAAAGAGAGAAAGAGACACTCACAAACAGCAAGCAAGAAGGAAAGAAAGAGACACTCACAAACAGCCAGCGAGAAAGAGAGACACTCACAACCAGCCAGCGAGAAGGAGAGACACACACACAAACAGCCAGCGAGAAGGGGAGACACACACACAAACAGCCAGCGAGTAGGAGAGAGACACACAAAACATCCAGCAAAAAAAGAGACACAGAAACAGCCAACGAGAAAAAGAGAGACACATAGAAACAGCCAGCGAGAAGGAGAGAGAGAGACACACACAACCAGCCAGCAAGAAAGATCTCCCTCTCTGTCGATCCTCACAAAGTGTGGCTTCTTGCTCTCTCTGTCTCTCTCCCTCTCCCTCTCTCTCTCTCCCTCTTTCTCTCTCTTTCTCCCTCTCTCTCCCACTCTCTCTCTCTCTCTACCTCTCTCTCTCTCTCTCTCTCTGGCCGCTATGGTGAGCAGCGGGTTGTGTCGCCGCCACGGCAACCTTAGCCCGAGGAAGGACCAGCGGCAGGGGCCCTCGTAAATACAGGCACTGACGAGGACGGCTAGACATCCACTGTGGAGCCCGGAGAGAGCGAGGGTGACAGGTGGAGGAAACAGAGAGGGAGAGGGAGAGGGAGACAGTGAGGGAGAGAGAGAGAGAGAAGAAGTGAGAGATGGAGAGAGAGAAGGTGAGAGAGAGGGAGAGAAAGAGAGAGGCCAGGAACATCAAAACGCTGTATTCCCTAAAATCCCCATGACCTGCCAACGGTGAAACGACATGATTCGACAAATATCCGATCCCTCCCAGACCTGAGCGGTCGACCAACGGTTCCCGTGGAAATCCCGGTCCAGGAGGGAAGTGGACGACGGCTCCTGCCGGCTAAAGCAAACCCGTCAACCGAGACAAAATGGCCGTGTCACTCCGCGTGACAATCTTTCCGGATCCTTCCGTCCGACAGAGGCCAACGCCGCCGTCCGGACCGCACCCCCACCCCCCCCCATCGCCAGTGATAAACGAGGGGAGGGAGGGAGCGAGGGATGAAGGGAGGGGTGGCGTGTCCTCGACGACGGTTGCCGTGGCGCCCGTCCATCACCTGTGATGCTGGTGATGGAAAACAGCTCGTCTCAGAAAGGTGGAACGTTTCTTCAGGGCAAAACTTACATTTAAAACATAATAAAAGTATCAGTACCAACTTCAGGGACTGAAAATGTTGCATATTGGAATTCTAGGAATTATTATTATTATTAATATTGTAATTATTATTGTTATTCATATTAATATCCATATTCACTGAACACATTTCTCCCAGAAAACGCGGAGCCCTCACACCCTGACCTGACCCACACACTACAACACAACCTAACGAGTGTGCGAGTGTGTGTGTGTGTGTGTGTGTGTCTGTGTGTGTGTGTGTGTGTGTTTGTGTCTGTGTGTGTGCGTGTGTATATCTGTCTGTGTGTGTGTGTGTGTGGGTGTGTGCATGCGTGTGTGTGTTCCTCCCACCCTTTTCCATCTTCTCTCCTTTCCTCTCTTTTTCCTTCCACTCTTCAAGCTTGCTAACAACTGAGTCCACCAGTCTGAATGAGTCATTCCATGGTGCCCACTGTTCTGCCAGTGGGTGGAGGAGGTGGGCCGGCAGCCGTCGTGCGTTGGCTTGATTATGATTTTGAATGGAATACCCAGCCATTCTATACCGGGCGGAGAGTTATAAAAGTCCGCAGTACGTGATTGAGTCGGTCGTCAAGTGCGCAAGAAAGGAGTCGAGTGAAGGACGTGTGAATACATGGCCTCTGATGGCCGGTGGCTGTTCCTGTTAACGACGCACTTTCCCTGCAACTCGTAGGGTAAATCACTCCGGAATGGCTCAGCCCCGCGTCGGGGCTCCAGTCTTTCACTAGATGTTGCCATTCCAAGACGCCCTTACCAGGATATGCTGTCGTTTCTCTGTCTTTCAGGACTTCCTTCTGCAGATATTCACCGTGTTCAGGATCCTCATTCGACCCGAAATGTTCCCCAAAGACTGGACCGTCATGCGGTTGGTGACCAACAAGTAAGCCTGTGATGGTGACGCACACAGTCACGCACAGCATTCCCACAGCAGCCTGGTGAGGGTAAAATAACCCCCCCCCCCTTCCCCCTCCCTCTCTTTCAGTGTCATCATCACCACCGTTCTGTATCTCTCCGATGCCCTGAGGAAAAACTTCCTCAATGACAAGTTTGACTACAAGGTAAAAGATGTATGCTTATGTGTGCGAGTGTGTTTGTTCGTTTCATTCAGTCAGTCAGTTGAGTGACAGTGTGTGTATTATACGGTGTGTCAGTAAGTGTATCGATATGACAGACACGTACAGATGCATTACATATGATATAATGTGTCACTAAGGCAATAGATGTAAGAAAATGCAATGCTGAACATGTTCAGGGTTTAAGTAAGTTCTGCTCCTTTCCTCAGGTGTGGGACTCTTACTTCTACCTGTCTGTCATCTTCATCAACCAACCATGTCTTCAACTGGAGTCATTCTCCCCCTCCAAGAAGAAGAAGGTTCTAGAGAAGTAATTACAAGTT
>JAVQJS010034710.1:0-10351 GCA_036024795.1 Galaxias rostratus
TCCAATTATAATTAGTGGAGGAGTCCAGTCAATATTTCACACAGCAGAACCCCCAACCAATGAAGTTACTAAATTCATACCTAGAACTCCATTTAAAGTCTTCACAGAAGACATCCATCCCACTAATATACTGGGTGCAGTCCAAACAACAAGAATATCTACTAAGGACTACACTGATTTGGGCTGAGAACAGCAGGGGTGCCCTCCTAACAACACAGCACAAGAACAATCAGACATGTCCAAAATCTGCAAGCAAGTTCCTTGCAGCACAAACTGTGGGTGAGTCAGCCACCACTGTCTTGGAATGCGGGATGAGAACAGAAACGGATGAAACATTTTTGTGAACCACGCCATCCCCCTTGAGACGTCAAGACCAATATTTTGGAATACACTGAGCATCAGATAACACCACAAATATTTGCCAGTGTGATACGCTTGGTGGGATGCCCAGGTGACTAGAGTAAGATGTCAAAGTGTTCACCCCGCAGTGGGAGCAGGTGTCAAAAGGATTACTGCAAAGCCAGTCCTTTCTGCTGTTGGATGTGGTGTAAAGAGCCCATTTCTTTGCTTGTCAACTCGAACAGCAGCCCTCAGAACCTTTCATAGTGTGTGTGAGTGTAAATTATTAAACAGTCGCCTGGTCCATATGTAGACATTGTGACAGGATGCATTTTTTTCATACCTCATGTTTATGTAAAGTATATAATCATAATTTACATAACATTTTTAATTCATAGATTTTTTTAATATTCAAAGGTGAGCAAAGTAATTTATTCTGTAACTATAAACTATGAAGACAGTTAAATAGACTTCTGGGGAAAAAAAGGTATCTGCGGATATCCATTAGTAAGTTATGATTTGAATGAAATGTATAGTAGTCATAGTTGGCATTTTTAAAATGCTTGAGTAGCATTCTTCATGGTTAATCTTAGATTATATATCAATTAAAAGTAAGGATTGATTTATGTGATTTTAATGAGTCATGAATGTAATTGCTGAAATAAAAGATTAGGGAACATCCTGCTTGCATTCAAAGAAACGTGAACAGAAAACTTTATATTACACATACAGCCATAAAAACTCACCTGCAGGTATTAGTCCATTTCTGTTAGCTGGGCAGCTGGAAAAAAATCTTAACAATATACTTTATAAAAATAATTCTATGACCAAAACATCTGCCATATTGTTGATCATTAAGCTTAATTGAAGCTTAGTTTACTAAAATGTCCACTAGATGGTGCTCCTAAACCCAACACTGGTTTCATACTTTTAAGATTGGTAAACGGCCACAGTAAAGAAGACATTATATTCAAGGAAAGAACCTGACGACATCATTAGGGTAAAAATACTGAGAAGCTCTGTTGCACGAGCCAATCAGTGAAATGCTGGTAGAGTTAGCCTCTGAATATCCTGCTATGAATATGTGTATACAATTTCAAGTTGCAGTGAGCTTCACCAGTCACCTTAATGTAACCTTAATTATGATGAACCCTTCCCCTATGGGAAAATACAATATTTATATCATTAATATCTAAGTCATCAAGTCCAATATGAAGTGTTCAGAACAACCGGGAAAAAGGCCAAGATTCCGACGTGCTTTAGGAGGATGAAGCGAAAGGCACAAACTTGAGAGATAAAATGACTGTGAGAGAGAAAGAGACAGTGCTGGGAATTGGTGCAGGGCTGTGAAAAGTGGGCCAGTCGCCACAGTGGGCTGACTGTGAGGTGCCTGTTTGCTTTCATCAGCCTCCCATGGAGATATGAGGCCATTACATCTCAAGGTCTCTGCTAATGTCACAACAGGATGAATATCACAATCTTCTCTGTAGCTTACTTTACCTCGTTAGTACATGATGGATTTAAAGGAATGGCAGCCGTCCTAGATAGCGCTGTTGGCTCCATCGATATTCATTTGATATGAAAAATTATGCTGACAACTTTTCAGTACGGCATTGCTTCATGATAACTATAAGAGGCTGCAGGTTTTTAGTCGACCACATTGATTTTCTAAATATTATGCCTTGTGCACACTGGTGAGGCCTTGTACAACTCCACTGAGGTGACAGAAAGCCCTGTGCAGGAATCAATAGAATCCTTTTGTTCGTCTCACTAACCAGGTCTATGCAGAGTTCCAATCAATTGGGTTTTCACCAGACTGCTCTGTCCTTCAGTCTTTCTATTGCCTCATTGGAGAAAATATCAAGTAGTTCTAAAACTATCAACCAGCTGGAACTTCCATTAAATAGCTTGCGTGTCACAGCAGGCCTAGCTGATGCTTGCTTCATGTCATTTTGGCAACTCCATTTTCCCAAATTACAAACCGTTATAATGTCATGTCACTTTACATTGTAACGCCCTCGCATGTTATTTTCTTTAAAAGATTGTGTTGTCAGTGGGAGGAGAAATAGGAGGTGGGGGAGGAGTGTAACATAATTTCTGTCTACACTGAGTTATTGACGTTCTTAGAGTGTCCTTCCCTGTGCAAAAGCTCCTTAGTCCCGCAGCAGAAACACATTTCAAAGGGATGTGAACTCAGAATCGGAGCCGAGGAGCAGTGAGTCATGAAGTCAACAGTAAAGCTTTGTAACCGTTTGACCTCCCGCGTCATTACCCACATCATCTCATCGGTTTGGACAGCGTCCAAGAGTGGAAAAGGAAAGCGCTCTGCTGACCAGAATGATAAACACACTTTACATTTCTGTCAGAAAGATATGCTACAGCACGGCGGTCACCCTGTGAGCGTGATACAAAGTCTCTTTAACATTCAAATGGATGTTATGGTTTGAACCGAGATGTCCTCAACAGAAGTCTTAAAGTGTATTCGACATTAATCCCTTGCATGAAGTGTGTTCGACACAAATCCCAAAGTCTTCCTGCCGCCGCAGTAAAAAGGCTCAAGTGTGCGACAGAGGGAGAACCGAACGCTAGACAACACTTAGTGACCTGAGACGTAGAGATCCATAACCAACCGTACCGATGAGAGGCCATTGAAATGAACACTTCACCGTATCGCGTTGGACACTGAAGGAGAACACTGAGGCCTCAAGCACAACGGGAGATGGGATTTTCGCTGGAGATGGATCTGATTGTTGCTGCGCAAGTGGATGTTGCAGGGCCGCTTAATGATGCCACTGTGCCCTCGGTGCACTGGTGGTTTTAGTAATCTGCATGACTCATAATGGTTTGACAGTTGGGGCTCACATAACAACCGACGCTGAGGTGTCTTGGGTTCACACAGGCAGGGGTGCACAGACACGCACTTATGCACATACACACACTCCCAGACCCGCTAATGAACATATTCATTCACTTCTCAGATATCTATAAATACAAAATAGTTTGAGTGTTTAAAAGTGTGGTGTATTTTTCCGCAGAGACGCCAACACAGCTGTGAGTTCCAGCACGGATTTGTCATCTGTGCACTTTTGTTGAATGTCCCTAACGACCCTTTGCCTCCTCCGGGGGAGTCAGAGTCTTCTGGGCCTGGTGTGTGAAACCACTGGAGTTTGGCTTGGCTCCCCGCTCTCAGCCTTGCTCAGCTCCCTGGCCTCTCATTGGCCCGTTTATTCTCAGAGCGCTGTTGTCAGCACGCCCTGACGAGGCTATTTATCCCTATCCAGTGAAGTGCTGAGATCACACATGGTCCCGCTCGCCGCAGCCTGTCTGTTCGGCTTCACTCTGACATCCTGCTATCTTTCCCCTCCGGCGCTCCAGGCGCCGAAGGAACCGCCGGTGAACCGGTGCTTGTCAATTAAATGGTTATTCTTGCATGGAGAAATCTGGACACCGCGACTTGTCCTCCGTCTGGGCTAAGCACACCTCAACTGGGATGGTTCCCCCTTTCCCATACAAACTGGGGGCTCTATGGGGAAAAGTCTCTGCTTGTGTCAGCGGGGGTGGGGCACTGCGTTTCCCTTTCCAGATATCGCTGTGCCCTTCTCTTCCCTGAGGACCCGCGCTCGAAGCCTCCTACTCATCACCACCGAGTCCTGTTATTAGCAGCCATTATCATGCACAGCGTGCACTCAGGCTTTCCCTCGTGAAAATGAGGCTCGTCGACTTAGATAACCTTTCGCCAGCCCAGTCTTTCGCAGTTCTCCAGGCTAGAGGCTATCGGGGGAAAGTCATAAGGGGACGTGGCCCTCTGCCGCGGCTGTCCTCCAAGGACACTCCGAGAGCTCATTAAGTTGTCCAATCAGCTCCAGAGACTTTGTGAGGTCACCACCAGGGTGAGGTCATCAGAGGTCGTGTCTTGCTATCTCTCCTTGTGTTGGCTTTGCGGTGGCCTTTGCAACTACTAATGTACTAATCAGACAGGTTGATCGGTACGGACAGGTTTTACCTGACTGCACGCTCTCAGGACCCCATCAGTTGTCACTAATACACATTGGGTCACCACAAACACAGACAAGTCAATTAAGACCTAACAGAACCTTTTTAATATGATATAAACATCCAAGACAAGAAATTAGTACAAGATCCAAAGTAAAAAGAACCACCATGCAAAAAATAAAGCACAAAAAAGCACACATAAAAAGCACAAATAAACACTAGCAGAGAAGACAACAGTCATTCAAAACAACAGGCCTACTGTTACATTACCGGAGTGGTTATTATCCTTAATGTCATTTCTTAACATATCAACACACTTTGCGTATTCTGTTTAGGTTACTTTTATATATGTTTTTGTCAATTGCTCGATCAATTCTTTTCAGGTATTGTCATCTATAACACGTAGGCAGGATTGAAAAAAAAGAAAGCCACAAAATGAATGGAGAACATTGTCTCTGAGACAGCAGAGCTTCAACTTACTGGAGACCTAGATTGTTGACACGGTCAAACAGTTTGTGTCCATGCATTGAAAGTAAGTATACACAATTTAATACAGTTAAGTAAGGTCACTGTCACAAGGCGTGGTTCAACTGTAAATAGTCTTTCCTATTTCCACATCCCTTATGCTATTGCTAAGATCGCTCACCCTCAGCCCCTCCCCCACCTTTGAGCTGTGTCTTTATGGAAAAGGGCACATTTCCATATTCTTCTGTTTTCCAAATCCCTCTTCAACATGCCTTGTAGAATAATCCCTCTGTGTTTTCTGAATGAGGGAACAATCCGGACTGTCTCCGCTTCGGTGACCTCCCCCTGATCCAACCGATCCCCTGAGACAGAGAAACACTGCAGCGGCTAAGAAGATTTGTGCACACCTAATAATATTTTCAAAGTGACCGCATCTAGACTCTTATATTTCACAGTGACTGACTGAGGTCACATGCTCTGGAGCTTGGGTATGTGCTGTTTGTGTGTTAGTGTGAGAAATCATGTGTTAGTGTGTGGGTGTGTGTGCGTTTTATGTGCATGTGAGTGTATGTGTTTCTGTGTGGGTGGGTGTTATGTGCATGTGAGTGTAAGTTTGATTATAAGTAGATGTGTTTTATGCAGTGTGCTTGGGATGTATGCATGTTTGTTTGTGTGTGTGTGTGTGTGTGTATGTGTGTGTGTGTGTGCATGTGTTTTATAAGCAGGTATTGCAGTGTTTTGTGTTGCAGCGGTATGCATGAATATTCTTTACAACAGTGAGCTATGCTTGGTTCACCATGAAGGCCTGATGTGTTGTCCCTTGAAGGATGCTGCTTACACCATGTGACAGACCAAGGACCTGGACCTGACGGAGGAGGCGAAGAGCCTCCAGGTGGACCAGCATGACTGTCTGACCAATGCACAGCGCATGGGATCATTCGCAGACACTTGAACACTCTGTCGCTCCTATTTCATTCACACGATGGATCACTCTGTATTTATTACAGCTCAAGCCCATCTGTGGTGGGAGGTTACCCTGGAATAGACACCACTTCCACATTTCTCCTGTCAGTGGCCAAGGGCCGCCCACTCACCTCCCTGCCAGTCACATGTCCACGTCCTGAGCTCCCTGGATCCCGGTGACCCCCGAGATGTTGCCTGCTGCTGTTCTCCGTCCTGTGGCTGTTAGCCCGATTATCATGAGTGATGGGCAGTCAGGACGGAGTGATCGAAGAGAGGCCGTCTAGTCAGGCGCCCACGCATCGCTGCTCTGTTCCGTTCCCTCGGAAAGTCAGCCCACATTCACAGCCCATCTGTCACCTGTCAGGTGTCTGCTTTTCAGACATGTCTGGCCGGGGGACAGGCGCTTTGTCTCTGGATGTCAAGGCCACAAGTTCATTTTGGTTTGGTCTCAGAGCTGTGCCCTCCAGACAAATATAGTTTGAGAAGTCCATCAACCCTGCAGCAAACTCTGTTTTGGATCAAGGCTATTTTACCAGATACAAAACTCCCCATGTCATTTCTCTGTGGTTCACATCAGAACGCTCAGTTCACCTTTATTTAAAGGAGGTTTGACTTTCACCTCGGACTTCCCATTGATATGAATACTGCTTTAATGTGCCCCCTCCCACTGTGAAGTTATTAGAGTATAAAAGAACTTCGAGGGACACAAAGCTTAGTGATGGCCAGCCCAAATGGTAACTGACCCTCAGAGGTTTGTAATTACACCGTATCCCAGCTTAGCTAGGATGCCTCAGCATTCATTGTCAATTACACGCTCAACATGCCCTCTGCACTTCGATAGTGGCTCCCCAGCATGGAGGCACCGTTTGCCTGTGTTTTAATAGGAGTTCCTAGGAAAACCTTTTCATTGGTTTCTGTGAGACTTTTTCACATGCAGAGCATCCTCCATTTTGTGTTCGACCAATTCACCTGCAGCACATTGATATTGATTTGCTCGGTGGGAGACTTAGCTCATTTGGCTGTACAGCAAGAGTTTTCTCTGTGTTCCAGGACTACTCATTCAAGCAGAAAAACAATGTTGGTGACATTCACAATGCTTTGTGAGGGACACCTAGTACCATGTTAAGAGATTGGCAGCTTTTAGTGTCTGTTTGTTTCAGTCCTTTAAAAAATGGTCCTTTAATGTCAGTAAGACTTCTTCAACACAATAGCAGTACTTTCATCAAGTTGAGAAACAAGTATGTTACCGATGCATCATGACTCAATGTGAACTCTGCCCTGCTATTTCGTCCTCTGTTCAACTTTGTCAGTATCAGATAACCTGTCAAATGGTCAAACCAAATAGGTTTTTGTGGATGTGTTTTCTAGCTATATTGTCATTTAACACGCTTTTATCCAAAGCAATTTGTGATTGGCAATGAGTTTATTGGGACAGTCCTTCCGAAGCAATTTGGGGTTAAGTGCCTTGCATAAGGGCACGCTAGTGGTGGTGTGCCAGAGTGGAATTTGAACTTGTGACCATTTGGTTGCCACATAGCACCAACACTAAATCCACTCAGATCAATGGTTCTCACAAAGGGTTGGACTGGCATTATGACTGAAGGCTTCAATTAAGTGCACTGGATATTGGGTCACTCAAAACTGGAGACTTTTTGTGAAACTGCTTTTGATGTGATGCCTTTTTTGCCTAAATTTACTTCTTTTTTTTTAAGTGCTTTTTGATGCTCATTCCCTCCTTTGCTGACCCCCTTAGGCTTGTTTAGATTCATTGCTACCCCCTCCCTCCTCTTAATTTAGCCTTTTAAACTGTCATCGGTGATTAGGTTCAAGTCCTGAGAAAAAGCCAATATTTTAGGACCTCCACAGAGCCTACCAAAGAGGGGGGAAATAGTGTGGTGCTTCTGTTCATTTCGCAGACTGCCCCGTTACGTCTGCCTCCACGAAACAACAGGGGGTGATACGGAAATCATTCTGACAAATTCTATTTGAATAGGCCCCCATTCCCCCCCGCCGCCCCTCGACGGCTGACGCTCCTAGGTATCGAGAGCGTCTGTCAACGGAACCCCAGCATCGGTGTTGACGCACACGCCACCGTCCCAGGTACTTTACGAGGCTTGACATTTAGAAGTGGGCTTTCGCCTGGTGCTGGCGGGCCGTTCGCCGGGAGAGTTGCTAAAGAGTTGCTAAAGCGTGGCATGGTGCTGTCCATAGAGATCAGCTTTGTCCCACTGATTTCTAATTGACCCCGGAGCTGGTGCCCGCGCGGAGAGGCCGTTGAGTGGCAGGCTGGCACCGCTTCGTTTGTTTTTTGGGGATTTGACACACTGCCCGGCATGGTTTTATGATATTCAGGCGTGATGTAATGCCCTGGAAATGGACGTTGGGGTCAATGTTCCGGCCTGGGCATACTGTATGTCCGCCTACATGTGTAGCACTATGCAGTGGGTCAATGGACATTGATTTAAAAAAGATGAATTCCCTCCTCAATCAGAATGTCAAAACTGAAATGACAGTCTAGCTCCATTCTGCTTCGCTCAATTCTAGAAAGACAAGAGCATGGGCTAGTTATAGTGTGTGTATAAAGTAAGTAATGGTAATTAAAATATTAAATTCGTCGAAATTATATGTGTATTCGAATATAGCTGCAGTTATTTATTTACATTTGTTGCCTACAGTTATTTGAAGTATTTTCATTAGCGATTTGGATTCAATATTATTTATAACATGTACACCAACGCCATTGGAATATGTACAAATTTAAACAAATATGTAAAAATGTGCACAATTTAAATTTTAAATGCTTTAAATACATTTTCCCTGTTTGACCCATCAAATAGTTTAAACTTGCCGGCAGTGCGCCAACTGGAGGCGCGATAGCGCTCTACGCTAGTTTCCATGGAGTGAACTGGATCTCCGAACAAACATATGCGCTTTATAGCACCGACTCACCGCTCAAACATCATAGAAAATCTGTCCAAATGTGTCAGAAACAAAAATGTTCAGAAATTCAAAAAGGAAAATGTTTAATTAGCGAAGGTCTAACGTTTTTTTCAAATAATCTTTAATTAACCGTTAATCAATTAACCAAAAATATTTTTGATAGAATATTCGAATAGTGATATGGCCAAAAATGTCAATCCTTAGTATGTTTACAGTATTCTTTACATGAAAAAGCCACATTATCCAATTGTAAACTGGCAATGTCTTTATTTACTATTACTTGCAAGAATTACAGGAAATAAAATGAGGCAGAAAACACACCAACACTTAGCAGAGTAAAGTTATGGCTACGTTACTAAAAACCTTGTAGCTAAATCAGAAGCACTTAATTGAAACAGAGCAGAGCTCAGATCTCATCCTTTTTCTATCAGTGTGACTGTCAATTTAAACCCGCGAAACAGTATCTTCTGTACCCCAAAAATGATATTACTAGTTGATATCAAAAAGGTCCAGAATCCAGTTTGGACAAGACTCGGCTGGAATGTTCAGTACCGAGAAAGGGAGTGGCTGGTGAACAAAACGGATGAAGTAGGAATGCCATAATGTCAAGACCCACAGTCCTCCCGGGTTACATCAGCCACTTGTCCTTCTCCTTGTTGAACTGCTCGGCCCACCGGCGGGTGAGTTCGAGGTAAAGGTCTGAGCGGTGGGGCTGGTAGTCCAGATACATGCGGGTCACCGTCTTCTTGGGCACTGCCTTTTCGATCTGCGTGCCCTCGTGCCACTCGTTGAAGGACGTGATGGTGACCAGCTCGGGCCGCACTGACAGCGCCGCCTGCAGGGCTGTCTCGTAGTAGCGGCCGTTGACGCGGTTGCGAGTGTTGTGGTTGTTCCACGGCCGCACGGCGGTGTCCACGTAGCCCGGCCCCACGCTGGGCACAAACAGCAGGTTGTTGCCGTCGCAGAAGGCCTTCACCGCCTTCCAGTTCTGATGGGACGAGCCAAAGGAGAAGCCGTTGGAGGCGAAGTAGGTGTACATGCCGTCGAAGCCGCCCGCCAGGATGTCGTGCTTGTGGCGCTCCTCCACAAGGAGGGCAACGAAGACGGCGTCGTAGGGCGTGCCGCGGACGCTGTGTGAGCCCCGGGTGGTCAGCAGCTCGGCCCAGGCCTCCGGAGGGGTCAGGTAGGAGTCGTACACGTAGAACAGGGGCAGAGTCTTCCCCGCACTGGACTTGAAGCGGTAGAACGCGCCGTGTTTCCCGTACCTGGGAAAGAAACAAGGAAAGTACAGACATTCTGAGTCAAGGGGCTTCTAGGTCTCCAGTACATCTTGTTCCTACAGACACAGCCCCTCTCTCCCAGTGGCTTACAGCCAGACACCAACAACAAATGGTGCTCTGGGAAGTGTTGCTGCTTTTTTTTAAAGTCAGTTCAGGATGGCTGCACCCTTTAGAATGGTTGTATGGTTCAGTAAATGCATCGCTTCTGCTTTCTTCTGTCCTTTATCTCTCTCTCTCCAACACAGACACACACAAACACACACACTCACACACACACACACACACACACACACACACACACACACACACACACACACACACACACACACACACACACACACAGTGTCAAGCCAGAGTCCAGCCCTCTTGTA